>JAOVYU010000002.1:22777884-22790441 GCA_025674565.1 Synodontis membranacea
TATATATCGACATTTATAGCTCAATTTGCAACTCATCAATTTATTCCATATATATATATGCGCGCATGCATTTGTTTATTTTTAATATCCAGTATGTAACGGGGTAAGAGTTAGAGCGCAGGCATTAGTGTGACTGAGTTTCAGCTAAACAGCCCGCGGCCAAATCGCCGCTCCTGATTGGGTAATTATGTGGGCGTGGTTTTGGGTTAATGGGTTAAAAGTGGATGGGATGCTGGCCGTCAGGGGGATAAAAATTAAGCTGTGAACAGGAGCGTGTTCCGACAGAGCAGCTTTGCTTTTGGCTAATGTGGCTTTTTAAGAGGCACGAAGAATGCGCTCCTGTAAGTCTGCGTTAATGTCCAACATCACCGGAAGGGAAAATTGTTGCATTCCTTATTTGTTTATTTGGACGCTCATGCAAATTGTATTAATAATAATAATAATAATCTTAAATGTCATTTTCCCCATAGTGATTTAAAACAAACAAACAAACAAAAATAAAACCGGCCCTCATAGAGATCAGAAAGCAACTCATCAATTTATTCCTAATGAGAGAACAGCACGTGACTTTAATCAGCGCCCGCGCGGGCTGTTGTATGTTAATTATTAATAATGCAGCAGCTGAATCAACACTGTGCGCTGAGGAAGGCTGGACATGTTTACTGTGTGTTTACTCTACTGCTCGGATTTGAGGGTCGGTGCTGGGATTCAGACAGCAGGCCTCTTCATAAACACGGACGGATTTGCTAAAAAAAAAAAAAAAAAAAAAAAAAAAAAATTGCATGAATCAAACATTATGGTGCAGAAGGAAGCATTTCCGGTGCTCATCCAGTGCACCTGAGAAAGGCAGGAAAGGCAATGCTGTTTTCAAAAGGTATTTAATTTCTGTTTTGTTTCTGTGGTCATGTGGAAATTTCTGTCTTTTGCTTTTTTTCCCCTCAACCTGATAAATGGAATAATAATGTAATGTAGGTAGAAAGAAAGTATAATGACCTCTCTGTTCCATTTTAACATCGGTTTTAGTGCCTTAGTACTTGATTTGGGACCGAGTGAGAGAGGCATCAAATGCAAACACACACACACACACACACACGGCCAACAGGATTTCTAATTCTGACTCTTAAGTCACTTGATGTAGTCAGTACAATATTGAAACGTGCTTTGTGTGTGAATCAGATCACATACACATTTGGACATCCTTAATAAAGTTTATTTCATTTAAGGTATTATTTTTTTGTAACGTAAAAATGTGAGAAAAATGTGTTTGATTTCGATTTTTTTGTACGTATGTTAAAATCATAATTTTAATTTAAACGAATTATGATTAGTAATTATTAATACACACTACTAATCGTTATTCTAAACAATAACGTATCATAATTAGGACGTAAAATGAAGTAATATGCGACAAATTCATTCATTCATTCACAAATAAAAGGTGAATGTGGTTGGATCCATCACAGCATATCATTCATTCATTAAAAAAAAAAAAGTCTGAGCAAATGAAATGTAACATTTTAAATGTATAAGTTAATTTGTATTCATTAAAACTGGATCATGCGTTTAAATTACCGGCAATGATTCCGACTTTAATTTCAATATTATAAAACGCTTTCTTTCCTAAATGAAAAGCGCGTATATTCATTAAATTATACTTTTATAACGTTTAGGGTGGCCTAATTAACAGTTTGCTTTTATGAATCTCTTTTATTTTATTTATTTATTTCTTAAATTCATATGCCACAATAATTAATTTCTGCAAAACCATTTTTTAAAATGCCCTTTGGTCGTGCATGTTTAGATATTGATTCTAAAAGCATAAACGGTTTCATCCTGTGTTTATTCGGCAAAATATTACAGATTACTGAATGAAATGCAATCCTGTTCATTTCTCCCGCCTTGAATCAAGTGCGTCTTATTTTTTTTCCTTTCTTTCTTTTCAGAGTCAAAGTCGCTGAATCGCTGCTAGAATCTTTAACAAATTTATGCACAAAAATTATATAATGTAAAAAACCAAAACGTACTTCATGTCTAATTTGTTAGATATAGAGATACTAAAGTGCACTTTTCATTGGGGTTTTTCCATCAAGGGAGCATCTTTTATACCCTTTAATGTGTCCTTCACCTCGAAACATTGATATATATATAGTGAAGCTTTAAAATAACGAATTAATTACATTTCAAAGTTTTAAATGCGTTTTTCCAGGTAGATGAGACACATTCAAGCCCCAAAAGGTGTACTCTTTATGGTACGACTTTATACTTTGTACACTTTAGTACCCATTTTCTGAGAGCTTAGAACTTTATGGACTGTTTTTCATAGGGATAAAAAAAAGTATTAATGTGTTTAGAATAATCAGTGGTCAGGATTTTAGCCATCGCTTCACCGATGCATTGTACATTAAACTCTCAGGGCCATATTATTGCACTATAATTACAAATGGAAAACTGTAAAGGGGATTTATAAGCCGAAAATGTGCCAGAGTGATGAGATGAAGAGATGCCCGTGTGCCCCTGTAGAGAAACTGCTGATTGTGGTGCTCATGGTTTTAACAGAAATGCTGAGGTCTGAAAAACATAGGCCCACTGACAAGGATTAATAGCAAGTGGTATTTAGGGGTTTAAGTCCTGACAGTGGGTTATAGCATGATGACCTTCTCATACAGGACAGTCTGTGGTCACTGATGCACCAGCAAGAACCCGTGGACTTCACTCACTGTGCAAGCGTTCATGCAAAGCTTAGAAATAAAGGAGAACTGGTACAATAGTTACCCCTTTTTTAAAAAAAATTATAAAGGATGATTTAATTTAGAGTTCACCACATAACATATTATGCATACTGTACATTTCCTTCTTTTAGATGGAGAAAATATAAAAGGGACACCAATGTCATATAATCCAACAGGATACCTTTTACTGAAAAAATTTTTTTTTTCAAAAACAAAAATCAAGAAAAACCAAACACATGTAGAATGGAAACTCTTTAATTTAGTCTAAAAAAAAAAAAAATCAGGAGAGATGCAACAAATTTAACAAACACTTCATTATCATTTACTTGGCTTGAAATATGCATGAATATTACGAGAAGGTGAGCTTTAATAGGTTTCAAAACAAACTGTAAATAATTTCACTCAGTGTTTTAGTTGGAAATTTGCGTTTTGTGAAGAAAGCGCCTTGTGATTACTGCTTAGAGACATCTACATGATGTTGTCTAGGTTAAGAGGCCACAAAGGAACTTCAGCATTCTTACTTGACAACACTGCAACCTGATCGCACCACTGGCATAATGGCTCTTAATAGCCCTAATTACAGAGGCCTGAACAGTTTGGTGCATGTTATTCTTGTAGGTTAAGGTGACCGGACGGCCTCGCCACACCTTTCTCCCTGAACAGTTTGCTAGGTACATCATGGTTCTGTGAACTTTTAACCTGCCAGGCCTCAGCAGAACAGGTTTCTCTTGGCCAAGCTAAAGACATGGCATGCTTACACTGTAATCAGAAATAGAAGCCGAATACATGAACACAGTTGAATAGAAAATTTGCTGGGAAAAGCATTAAGGGCCGAGCGCCAAGATTGTGTCGAGCATTTCTTTTTTTTTTTTTTTTTTTTTTTAGCAAACCCATACTAAACACACAAAGCTTCCTACACAATCTAGAAAATTGCCTGACAAAGCTGAATACGTGTAGATTTAAAGGTGTGTTGGTGAGAGATTAATGGCAGAGGCGTCAGCAATGAAGGTAACAAAGAGGCTTAATTTCTAATATTAGCACCAGCATCTCCCAAGAACAAACTCAAAAGCATCAGAGAGACCGAAACGTTCTTCACCAATGTTGAAAATCAGCCTTTCACAGCACATTTCATGCTTTTATTTTTGTGCTGTCTCATATTTCAAACCTCCCTGTGAACAATACAGTCTGAATGACATCTCAAAGGCTTTGTGAAAACAGTTGAATATGAAAATAAAATTGACTGGCATGCAAACGTGGATATAAAAAGAATGAGAAAACAAGAACTGTTGCACAAAAACTGACTTTTGCATGTATCTGTAAATCCCTGGTTAAAAATAATTAGTGGCAAAAAGGAAGTATAGAAACCTCTTCTGTGGCCCATATTTAGATAACTGATTAGAAAACATCCTGAATGTCATTTCATATCATTCAACCTTAACTGTTCAGCATAATTATAATAATTAACCAACTGGATAGTGGCAAGTATCTATTAATTTTAGAAAGTGGCAAAGCGGCGCAGTGAGTAGCAGGTCCATGGATTCAATCCTGAGCTCAGTTTTCCAAGTTTTCCCAGTGTACATGTGGGTTTCCTCTGGTTTCCTCCAACCTTCCAAATACATGACTCTGGCTGACCTGACAATGCTAAATTGCCCCCAGGGGTGTGTGTGATGCCCTGCAATGGACTGGCATTCTATCCAGGCTGAATTCTTGCCTCATGCCCAGTGTTCCTAGAATAAGCTCCAAATCCATCACCATTAAGCAGTTACTGAAAGTGAGTGAGCGTCCCTTTTTTGCATTTTAAACTAATCCTTCGGGTCAGTAAAATGACATGACAAAGCAGCCGAACTAATTATAAATTCAGATTCATTAACACGTTGGATATTTGTGAAGTATGAAGGACAAAAGGGAAGGACACGGCATCAAACCCTGTGGAATGCCACAGTTTCCGCTTTGTTTTTTTTTTAAATCTAAAGGGTGATTTGTAAGCTGTGTTGTACGTATGAATGATCACTAGTATAAACTCTGAACAGAAGCACTGAATAAATAAATACATTCCTACTTACAGCTACAGGATGTACGATTTTGTAATTTCACCCTCTCTGGAAGAAATATGATCTTGTGAGCTACTTCCTGAAGAACATGTCAAAATATGGGCTGTGAGATGCAACTAGTACATCTTCAACAAGAATTCAGGGCTGTGGACCAAATAGGATGCCTAAATAGTAGTTGTGACAATTGTGATTGTCACTTTTACTGAGTACCACATGAAAATGCAACACAAGAGCTCTGTTATCTGATTAACTGGGTAATACTGACTCTTTTGTGCTCTCTCTTGGAAATCTGTGACCAAATTGCTGTCTTACAGTGATTTACCACCTAAGGCTAGCACGCTGGCTAAAACACAAGGTCTTGAAGGAAAAAGCCTTTTTGTCCCCCTCTTTTGTTATGATCTGTCAGGGCACTGGAGTGAGTCTGATTAACATGTGCTATCTGTTTCAAAGGCAGTTGTAAGGAAAATACTTCTGTTCTCATGTCTACAACTTTATAAAGTTGTACTGGAAATTCTGAAGACAAGTCTTTGACAATTATGTATAATTTGCATATGATATTTCCTGCCAGTTTGACAGATCTGAGTGTCAGTGAGACTCTCAGCAGTTCAGGAACATCATGTTTTAGTGTCATTTTTCCTATCAAATCAATGGATGCATTTTTTTTCTAAAAATATATATATATAATAAATATTTGCTCAAATCAGCATTGGTTAAACTGTGATTTAGTAAATCTTTCTTTCTGCTGCTTGACAACCAGGTACGACGCTCCTTATTCAACTCTTGCTCATAAACGGTTTCCTTTATCAGTTAATGGAGGATGTTTCTGGTACAGTTGCGTCTTCAGATCAGGTACACAATAGAAAATCACCAACACACACTACCATCTTTTCTGCAGGCTTCATTTGAGCCGAGTGAAGAGTTAGAAATGGTTAGGGTTCTCTTGAGAGGTAGGGTTAGTGGTTTTAAAAACAACAAGGTTTCAAATATAATGTTCAAATGGTACATTTCCTATAGATCACAAACTCATTAATATATGTCACAAATACAAGGTGTCCAAAATGTCTGAATCCCTAGGCAGTTACTTAAATACAGATATCACAACAAATGCTCATATTGATGGCCTTGGACTGAATTCAGCCTTCGGTTGTTGGTATCAAAGGCATCTTGGATCTGAAATTTGAAAAAAAATATTGCATTTCATATAAAATATAACACATCAAAGAAAAATGCCTGTGGATCCAGACGTTTGGGACATCGTGTATATTCCTTTTCCAAGAATGCACAACAAACCGATTTTCGTTACACAAAATCAGACCAGTGTCGCCAATAAAAAGGCGGTCCTGCGTCGATTCGGCATCTGTTTCCAGCATCAGTTCGTGTATTTTTCTTTTATGAAAACACGGAAATCCTCTTAGAATGTAGAGTAAACTGATTACGATACTGTGGGGGATTATGGGTGGCTGGGTGCCGTCAGATTAAGTTTGAGGCAAAGCGAGGCAGCGTCAGCCCTGACATGGGTGGAACGCAGGGTCCTCTGCTTTATAACTCCTGCGTGTAATCTCTTTCTCACATACACTCGCATGGAATATGGCAAGAATAAAACTAAACCAGCTACTACACAGGCCACATTGTGCAATCTGAAATCAAGGAAAAATTTCGTTTTTTTTTATATTTATTTATTTATTATTTTTTTTACCAAAACCTATTTATTAATTTAGTGGATCTCTTATCTTATCCAAAATCAAGGCAAAATCCAGTACAAGCATATACACCAGAAATGGACCAAAGTGAGTGAGTGCTAAATGAATAGTGCAAAGACAGTTCAGTTAGAGGCACTTTTATTTAAAATAAAATTCAAATGCATATAACAAATCTCTGTAAATACTTTCAGTAAAAGTTGGAGGTTTGTTTTTAGAAATGTGAAACTCTTATGGCACTGAACACAAATGCACAAAATCAGTGTGCAAGAATGTGAAAGTAACAATATTTTTGCATTGGTTTGTACAACGTTTCAATAATATTCAACACTGAAGTGTAAACACCTGAGAGACATGAGCATTTTTACAGCTCCTGTACAACACAGTCACATTGTTGCCACTGATAAACAACTACACAATAAGATATAAATTCATATTCAGCGTTCATACTAAGCCAAAATGAACAACTTTGAGCTTTCCGGAGTCTTTAGCCACCTGGATGAAAAGGAAAGGAAAAGTTTTAATGAGAAAAATTGTAGACGATTCAAGAAAAATAACTGAAACTAAATATCCTGAGACACAAGATCTAATTACTATTAATGCATCATATGCCTCCTAACAATCGTAAAATGCAAATTCGGCATGCACATGTAGATCAGACACTTAGAAGAGTAGATTTTTGTACACTTTTTTTTTTTTTTTGATGTTCAGTTTTTCCCTCAGATTTTACAGTGGCTGAGATAATGAATTGAACACAGAAAACAAAATGATTCCTAGACTAATACTAAGCCAAGATGCTTAATACATTTTCCACAATTAAATTACACACACCGATCAGCCATAAAATTATGACCACCTGCCTAATATTGTGTTGGTGTCAAGGTATGAAGGCGTGTTGTGGTATCTGGCACCAAGATGTTAGCAGCAGATCCCTCAAGTCCTGTAAGTTGCGAGGTGGGACCTCCATGGATCTGACTTTTTGTCCAACACATCCCACAGATGCTTTATTGGATTGAGATCTGGGGAATTTGGAGGCCAGTTCAACATTTCAAACTTGTTGTTGTGCTCCTCAAACCATTCCTGAACCATTTTTGCTTTGTGGCAGGGCGCATTATCCTGCTGAAAGAGGCCACAGACATCAGGGAATACCGTTTCCATGAAAGGGTGTACATGGTCTGCAACAATGCTTAGGTAGGTGGTACGTATCAAACCACATGGATGGCAGGACACAAGGTTTCCCAGCAGAACATTGCCCAAAGCATCACACTGCCTCTGCCGGCTTGCCTTCTTCCCACAGTGCACCTGGCAATCGATGTGATGTAAAAGTAAATGTAATTCATCAGACCAGGCCACCTTCTATTGCTCTGTGGTCCAATTCTGATGTGCATGGGCACCCTGACTGGTCTGTGTATTCTAACACCTTTCTATCAAAACCAGCATTAACTTCCTTAGCAACTTGAGCTACAGTAGCTCGTCTGTTGGATCAGACCACGCAGGCCAGCCTTCGCTCCCCACGTGCATCAATGAGCCTTGGTCGCCCATGACCCTGTCACCAGTTCACCACTGTTCCTTCCTTGGACCACTTTTGATAGATATTGAACACTGCAGACCGGGAACACCCCACAAGAGTTGCAGTTTTGGAGATGCTCTGACACAGTCGTCTAGCCATCACAATTTGGTCCTTGTCAAACTCACTCAAATCCTTACGCTTGCCTATTTTTCCTACTTCAAACACATCGACTTTGATGACAAAATGTTCACCTGCTGCCTGATGTATCCCATCCACTAACAGACGCCACGATGAAGATATAATCAGTGTTGTTCACTTCACCTGTCAGTGGTCATAATGTTATGCCTGATCGGTGGATAATCCCATACTGTGTTAAATTCTGCATATTTGAGTAGCACCAATTGAATGTAGAATTGATTCTGACCTGAACACTCACAGATCTACATAGAATATGCATGTAGATGGTTTTTCAACACCAAGGGCATTCGCCTCAAAGGGAACCTGAAAGAACTTGGAGTTCTTTCAACCATCCTACCAGCCAAGTAAGGTGAGATACCTAGATATCCTCTTGTGTACATATGCGGCGATCTTCCAAAAACCGCAATCATCCAACAACCTTCCAAAATGTCAAATGGCAAAAAGTATTTTCCATAAATACCGCTGCTATACAGCCATCATTGCTTTTCTTTTTGACTTGTACTCAGGTTGGACCACATGTTGGAACATCAGTTGTTTTTCCCTTGTTAAAATGGACTACTTTATTAGCCATCATTCACTATGCTGCCTGCTTGTTGCTCAGCAGTTGCACTCATCTGTCTTTCCCAGTGGGATGGATGGGTTTTTTCTTGGCAGTATTGCTGAGTGGCCAATAATTTCACTACCAGCAAGTGTGTGACTATGTGCTACTGATGTAGCTGGTTTCCCTCAACATACCCAGCACTTTTCACCACAGAACTGGCTAAGTTAACTGGATTCCACTATTTCGTAATTCTACGGTGGATCTGGGTTTCCCTGCATTCACACCTTATTCTTTGTGCAGAGTCAGCTTCTTCTTCTGCGCTATCTGGTCAGAGTCAGAGTATTCCATCTCATAGCATCTGACCAAGTAGACCATGTGGGGCAATTTCCCGCACTCAATACCTGCAAGATTTGTGCTTATGCACCCAGAATCTAAATCCCTGCAAACCAATTGGACACTGTCTGCTTTGAACATCCCTTGAGCTGACTGTGTGTCGATGCTGATCTTGACATGGGATGCCTGGCCGGCATATCTGGACCTGATTAAAAGTTTAATCTGATCCAAAAGCCACAGCCTAAACAGTTCATTTCTAACACCCATTTCTAGTCATCAGTACCAATCATAACGAAAAATCCCAGCTACTTTCTAGGCTAATTGGTGACCTGGTAATTTCTGACCCCTGCAACATGGAGGCTCATCCTATCTGTTCCTCAACAGAGGTGCACAAGGATGGTACGTCTGCAGCAGTGTCCAAGAGATTCTGCTAGAGAATGATTATGATCCAGCACTGTATGAAAATGGGACAGTGGCTGAGACACTCGAAACTAGCCATGGGAACCATTCATAAAGTGGTTGCAGCCAGAAGTACAGATTGGATAATACTGCATAAACCATGGCACCACATAGCATGTGGGAGCCACATTGTGAGAGATGCATAAATCATCAGAGTGGTGTGAGTATAGATCCCTCTCTGCTCCTCACTAGATCAGTCTGTTCATGCTTAGCCTCACTGAGAACAACTCGTGTACCAGGGATGCGTGATGGTGCAGTGGATTCACCGTTGAGAGCCGCTTCCTAGATCTGGGAAAGGATTGGCAAAGTGCAGGTTGGACCTCATCACCAACTACTAATGCACATTAATAATAATAACACATTTCCCAATCCCCAACAGATCTTGACAGCCCACTCTATTCTGTCATCAGAACTTAGACACATGCCACTCCAGGAAGTGTGTGCTGGTCATCTCTGAACACTTTTCTTCTAGTTTGCTTTGAAATTTTGGCACTTTATCCAGGTGATTCTCATCACCCTTTGCTGCTTAGAAGGGGTCAATTAGAAGACCAATCGCATATGTATACCTGTTGTACTATGAACCCTGGAAAACTGTCGTTAAGGTTCCTGGTCAATCAGAAGCTATGCCGATCTGGCAAGAGCTCTGTGAAAAGGTTCAAGGTAAAGTACTTGCTTGTACGACTGCGTTATTTATTGCAAATACTTCATCATTGCCTCACTTGAAAACTTGGCTGGAAGGTCTCGACATGCATGTGCACAAAAGGGTATCCAGGTGATTCTCAACCACATGGCAACTATTTAGATGCATAGAACAACAGCTACATACTCTGTAGAACTAGTGTTATATTTCACTGAGAGACAACTGGAACAAAGACTGTGACAGCAGCAGCTAAAATCATAGTTATTGCTCAATCTTTTTTCTTTCTTTCTTTCTTTTTTTTTTTTTTTTTTTTAAGTGCTTGGATAAACAGAAACATCTGTCCTAGTCATTTAGCTGTTTGGTTAGCTGCAGTGATATCAGTGACAAAGGCTTATTGATGAAGGCTTGTGTCATTTTGACCAATTCATTGGTAAAAAAAAAAAAAATATGAAGGGCAAAACATGCACCATTAAGTTGCACATAAAGTATGTGGACCCATGACCATCACACTTGCATATCCCATTCCAGATTTATTCCCCCTTTGCTGTTATAATTACCTTCATTCTTCTTTGTACTAGATTTTGGAGCACGGCTGTGGAGATTTACGTTCATTCAGGTACAGTATCATGTACTGATATTGGGCGAGGGGGGGCCTGGGTCGCAGTTAGAAATTCAGTTTATCCAATTGGTGTTCAGTGGGGTTGAAGTCCAGGACACTCAAGTTCTTCCACTCCCACCTTGGCAACTCGTATCTCTCTCGCTATGTGAACAGGGGCATTGTCATGCTGGAACAGGTTTGGGCCTCTTAGTTCCAGTGAAGGGAAACTGTACTGCTACAGCATACAAAGACATTCTGTACAATTATGTGCTTCCAACTTTGTTGGAAGAGTTTGTGGAAGAACCACATATGGCTGTGATGGTCAGGTGTCCATACTTTTGGCTGTACCACATTTCTGTTTGGGACATATTGTTTCTGATAAAACGCCTTATTATTGTTATTATTATTACTATTATTATTAATAAAGGGAATATCTCACTTCATCTCACACCACCCCAAAGTAATACAAGTGTCTATTTTGTCAATTTTGCCAATTTTGAGAAAGTACCAAAAACATTATAACTGGATCTTTCGGTACTAGACTGGTAGATAATGGAAAAAAGCAAAGTACAATGAAGCCGTACCTGATCGTTGTGGTCGTTAAGCGTGAATGCTATAGAAGAAAAAGCACATTGTTGGTTAGTTTAGGTCATGCTAGGTCTAACAGGTTTGTAGGTCATACTAGTCTGAGGAGTTTCTCACATTACACACACACACAGGACATTATACACACACACATTTATAATATAAAGTACAAGCTTCTGTATACATTGTCCTACACGTGTGTGTGGTTTTATGTGTGTGTATTGTTCAGCTCTCCAGGAGCTGTCACTGTAGCTTTATGTTAAACAATACTTGCCACCATAATTAACATTCAAGATTATGTTCGCATTAGAAGGCTGATGCAAATGTCTGTAATAGCCTGCAGTCAGCACTGTCCAATAAATATGTATTTGGGGAAAAAAGTATAATTATTATGCAGACCTGAAAAGAATAAAACATCAGAGTTCTGGGATGACTAGTTAACTACAATTGAACTTGAGCAAAGGCAGCCAAGTTGAACAAATTTTTAGAAAAAGGGAACACGGGGGCTGAATTTATATTCAGAACATTCACTGGAGTGATTAAGGGCTATAATGGAAGTGTATCAGTGCAAGTACTGCACGGGAGCACAAGCATAAGACTATAGCATACGCAAGTACATACAGACACAATAAATGTAACGTGCACACGCAAGCATTTATGCATACCTGTTTGAGTCCAGGGCCAGACGGCAGGATTTACCATTGTGTCTGGGAGGTCTTCTTCCATCTCCTTGTCCATCTTTCCCTTGGAGTTAACTCTAGAGACACAGAGAGAGAGAGAGCGAGAGAGAGAGAGAGAGAGAGAGCACAAGAGAGAGAGAGAGAAGATTTTTTAAAACACTTTGTTCAGAATCCTAATGCTGGCAAATGAATGATATCTGTTAAATATTAACTTTCCATTCCCCAAATGTGTCTGTGTTTATGTAATGTGTCTCTTCACAGACTTGTTAAGACGATTACTTTTAACTTTTCAGTAGTCCTTCTACAGTGGTGCTCAAAAGTTAGAATTGTCTACATTTCTGCTTAAATGTGACCTGATACATCATCAGATTTTCACACAAGTCCTCAAAATAGATAAAGAGAACCCAGTTAAAGAAATAAACAGACAAAAATAATTCACTTGGTTATTTATTAATTGAAGAAAATGATCCAATATTACATATCAGTGGCAAAAGTATGTGAAACTTTCATTTCTGTACCTGGTGTGACCCCCTTTT
>JAOVYU010000002.1:22803817-22815368 GCA_025674565.1 Synodontis membranacea
TTTTTAATGAATATACTGTATTGGAAAAAAACGCGATAGAGTGAAGCCGCGAAATTCGAAGCGCGATGTGCCGAGGGACGACTGTAATTAAAAAAATAGTCTAATACTTATACTAACAGATGGTGAAAAATAATCAGCAAATGATCCTGTAGGTCCCCACAGCAGTTACAATTTTTATTTACTACACAATGGCTCGGCACACATTCTATCCATTTACAGTTATGGAATATTGTGGATCACGTCCATTATAGCAGCTATAAACAGTCATGCCCTGACTTTCTCTTAATGTTAATAAACAGCTTGTTACAAAGAAACGGCGAAACGTTCGATCCTGCAGAAGACTTCAAGCTCCAGCTATAAAGCGCCGACACTGGAGACTCCTTCCATAAATGCCAAATAAACATCTTGTTGAAGAAAAGCAACATATCAATATTATATGCTTTATCCTCATACCAATTCAAGGTCTGTTCCTTTGCTTACTTGGTCATTCAATTTCTGTAAGCGCTTTATCCTGGTCAGGGCTCCGGTCCGGGAGTCTATCCCAGGAATGCTGGGGGGGTGGGTCATGAATTCGCTCTCTCTCCTTCACTCTTCAGTCTTTCCCTCCCTCCCTCCACCCAAAATCCCTCTCTCTGCTTCTCTTCCTCACATCTCAGCCTCTCTCAGTCTCTTCATTAGGTTTTTACAAGTGCGAGCAGCTGTGATCATAATAAGCGATGATGACTGGAGGCATTGGCGACACACACACACACACAAACACACACACACACACACACAAACACACACACTGCAAAAGCATGCTTTAATAATGTAATGGCTGTTTAAACCTCCTGACCCAAACACAGCTATAGTTAACCTTGCCTGCCCTCTCACCACACACACACACACACACACACACACACACACACACACACACACACACTTTGTACTCTAAAGCAATACTACATTCACATTTTAAAAATACAACAAAAAAATCATTTTTAATTTATGATACCTGGAGCTGAATAAACAAACACACACATAAAAAAAAAAACGCTACACAACCCTGGCTACAGAATTCAATTGTATCAACTGGGAAACAGACCTGTTTAGCAGTTTATCAAAACAATGCCTTGTCTTCTCTGACCTGTAGTACGTTTATACTGTGTCTTACAGCAAAAACCAGCGGAGCGCTCAAATGAAACACGGAAAGACAAAACTGTTAAAATGAGAAAACTGCTGAGAAACCGAGACACACCCCACACAGCGAGACAACACAAAGCAGTGCAAATCTGTCAGGAATATCGACACGTCGAAAAATTATTCAGAAATAAGACACCAAGTAACTAAAATTTTAAACAATGTTACTCAGACTCGTGTTGTAATTCACATCGCCTCTTCGCGAACACAATACACACAACGCCGGATCAAAAAGATAAGATATTTTCCCTTTGCATCAAAAAGCTTACTCGATCTTCACTTACAGTACATACTTTCTTCCTAAAGCATACTCAACAGTATAAGTTATTATTACTACAACGCTGCTGAATTCTCAAATCTGATTGGTTGTTGAATAGTTTTCTATAACACCAGCTCTGATTCACAGACTCATTCACAGAGATGTGTACCAAGGATGAACTACAACACATAAGCCTCAGAATAAACACATATCTATACAGCGGCACCACCGTATCCGCCGACCGCGGTTTATCCCGGGCCAAAAAATTAAGCGGGAAATGTCAGAATTCTGTACAATCGTGAGAAACTGAAAAACTGTTTTATATCTTTAGCAGTTACTGTTGTTAATATTTAAAATATAATTAATGTATATGAAAAGCAAGCTTTATATACGGGTCGCCTCTGTCCACAGTTTTGGCTGAACGTGTCCGGTCTTGGAACATCTTCCGCTGTTTATAACGAATAATCGTTGACACGGTGAGGCTTTCTGTACATAGACGTTTATTTGACATTCACGGAAGTCAGGGTTTTGGACAAGACAGACAACACAGGACAGTCTTTAGGACCGTTTCCAGGAAAGCCGCTTGTCCCGTCTTATTAGAATAAAAACAAAAGACGCTAGAAAGACAACACTGTTTATAGCTGCTGTAACCTATGTTTAGTGAACATTAAGTGGAACTGTAAGTGGATAAAAAAAAAAAAAAAAGCATGTCTCGTGTATCAACACGTGCTGCTGATGGACAATAATCCACTTGAGCAAAATCTGCTTCACGTCCGGCTGCATCACATCGGCCCGTCTTGGATCATTTTCCTAGAACAGCATGCATACGGTACACAGTCTGCACCCATTTCTTACCTCGGGCCACCCTTCACGTAAATTAAATCATTTTTGGGTGGGCGAGCTGAAGGCCACATCATTGTGTAATTGATTTCGAGGAGGAAGGCAGAGCCCAATTAAAATTACAAGCGGGCAATTAGCCGGCCGCCCCCCCTGCAAAGCCCCGAGGAGACGCTAATGTGGCTAATATGCGAGTAGAGCGAGAAATTAGAGGGCACGCGGACTCTGACTGTGCATAGACGTTTATGCAAATGGAGGATGAAGAGGGAGGGAGATTAAAGGAAGGCGACACTCCCCTGATCCTGGCGCTCACAGACACTCTGGAGTAGAAACAGTATATACAAACACACTGCACTCTGTCTTTACAGTATATCTCCGTCACACACACACACACACACTTAATGTATATTTCACCCAATAAGACACACGTTGGCTTGTACACTTATCATAAAATGTAGTTTTTGTCCCGTTAGTGTTGCATGATGTATCTCCATTTCTCCTGTCACTGTTAATAATAACACTAATTTCCTTTAGCACATCTTTAGAATTTAGTAAATCAGTGCCGCACTAATGGCAGCGTGTGTGTGGTTTCATACTGTACATACAGGAGTTCTAAATCTGTTCCACATACTGTTCATTGTAGTTTTCAAGCTCGGTTTGTTGTTAGCATATTTCACCACTGGCAAGCCACTTAGCATGTTTATTCTCAGTCTTGATTTGACTACAAATTGATTTTGTATTTTGCAGTACTGTTGTGCATTTGCATTGAAATCGTGCTTGTTTTTTTGTCTTGCCTTTTTTTAGGTCAAGTTTTTTCTTAAAACTTACTTTAATTTTTTTTTTTTAACAACCACTTTGCTTGCTCTAGCACATGTACAGACCAGCCGAGGCTGCGATGGTCCACTTGAAAAAGAGGAATTCGGACAATATATAACATCTTTACAACATCAATATTAGACATTTTGAAATTTTCTGAAATTAATCAGGGTTTTTTTTTTTTTTTTTTTTTTACCACACTTATTTCGAATTTAAGACATTTAAAAAAAAAAAAAAACAAAGCTGTATTTGACTTCAGTTCAAATGGTTTTGCATATAATCCATTAAAGAAAAAAGCCTTGAAACAAAATCAAAAGTAACAAACACACAAACACACACACACAGCCTTTGCATCCTATATGATGCAACCTTAATGACAAAATACTGCAACGCTATGCAATTTGCTTTCCCTTTGATTAGTGCTTGTAAATTAAGCTGGGTTTTTTTTTTCCCCCTCTCCCTCTCTCATTTTGTCGTCTGTGAGAGACGGCCAGCTGCACATCCGCTCGGCAGACTGCTACAACAGCAGCCGGCGTGTGCCCACGAGAGATAACTCAGAGAGAGAGAGAGAGAGAGAAAGAGAGAGAGAGAGAGAGAGAGAGAGAGAGAGAGAGAGAGAGGGACAGAGACGTCCTCAGGAACACTGGAGTTCTGCCAAGTCTTTCTTCCCCGCCGCTTGCGTTTCACTCCCTCTATCATGTAGCCGTCCTAATGAATTAAGTCAATAAACGAAGTTGCTCGATGTGCATGACGGACATGCTGACTAACAAACAGACAAATAAATAAGGCGGGCAAACAAGCGAGGCTTGCGCTCTCCTTCGAGTTATCAGTGGTGGAAGATGCACTCTTGCTTTCTTCATCCAAACCTTGGCTCTAGATCAAGACAAAACAACTACAGCTCCTCTCTTTCGCTTCATTTTTCTTTCCCAGTTTATAACTACACGAGTCTTGTGCTCTACAGAATTAAACTCTTTCGAGGCAGGCCACGTTTAATTGGCAAACCTTGTCTGACTCCCCAAAGGATTTTCAGCCACTGTAAATGATTTATTGGGGAAAAAAAAAGAAAGAAAGAAAATATATCCCATAATGCATCAGTGACCTTTGGGGCAGAAACTGAATGACCTCAGCAGGGAGTTCTAATTTCTCACAGAGAACCAAGTTTACTCTACAGCACAAGTTAGAAAACACACACACACACACACACACACACACACACTCACCTAGTCTGAGTCTCAGCGAAGCCATTGGACCTCTGTGGAACCTGAGCATCAGGAGATCGTGCACTTCCAGCCCCTCGGCACTCTGGGAGTCAGGATGAACGATAATTTTATTTTTAAAGTTCTGGTTTAGATTTTCTAGACATTATTTGAAAATGCCTCTATATCCAACTCTATATACCTTAAACAAACCTAATTTTCAATGTGCCAAGAAGGAAGATTAATCAGAGTAGAATTACTTACAATTTTCAAATGTGTATTCAGTCTATAAACAATTTACTCTCCTTTTTTGTTAACTTTTGGGCTATTTATAACTAATAAAAAAAAGCCAATCTTTTTGAATAAATAAAACTTCGGACCCATCCCTACCTGTGACATTGGTGAGTGTGCCCACTCCACACCCTCCAACCCACCGGGTATTCTCACATGCCTGGCCAGCTGCAGACTCGTGCCGACGATGTCCTTCTCAGACACGAGTTGTAGTCGGAGAGGGCTGAGTCCCAAATCAAAGCACTGCAGCTCACCCTGACCCCCAGCCGCTACAATCAAGCCTCCATCAGGGTGCCAGACCAGTACAGATGGGAGCATGGGGCAGGTGGCGCAAGCCTTGAGGCCGGTTTCAGCGTGAAGCAGCACCACGGAGGAGTCCTGGAGGCCCAGCAGAAGCCAGCGCTCACTTGGGTCACGGCACCATGACACAGGAACCGAAGGTAGGGGTAAAGATGTAGCCGAGAGGGGCTGCAAACGTCCACGCGCACACTCATAAACACATGTTTGAGCGACTTGGACCTCCTCACACAGGTCCATGTCGGAACGATTGGGCTCCTTATGTAGCTCTGCAGTGGAGCTGTGGGCCTCCTTGTGCAGCTCCACAGTGAGGATCTGGTAGGGTTGGGTCAGGCTAAAGCAACAGTCTAAAGGTTCGCCGCTGGTGCGTATGGAGCTCAGGACCTAAACAAACGGGAAGAACATGTACAAAACAAACAATTCCAAAAACTTCCAAAATGTGTATCCAGTAAGGAGAAAGCCAAGCAAGCAAACAGAAATTAACGAGACACAATAAACATGGTTCCAACATGGTGGTACCATTCAAGGAATTCGTATCCTTTAGTTTCCACTTGCGTAAAAACAAACACATCCTGTAAACTGACTGATTTTCTGGTAATGCTATCTGGTAAATGTGTCACTTGCTATACAAAATAAAGATTTGTTAGATATACTTAGGTTTTTAAAAAATGTCTGAGGGTTGGACATTCTGTAAGACTACAACTTTCAATTTGGCAAGCTCCACCTCGTCTGCCTGGAATTAAAACCAGCTGTGGTTCCTTTGGTGGAAAACTGGCTAAAGTTCCAAGTTTATCACCACCCTCTAGTTCCTCATCCACACCAAATTCAATTCCATCTTTTCCCGCAGGAGCTTCCTGGAACAAAAATAAGGCCAGAAACTAAAATCAGCCCTGGTCCCTCTTGTGGAAAACTGGCTAGGGTTTCCGAGTTCCTGAAGAGGTTTCTGAACTGAAAAAATGCCTAGAATGCAGTTTATCTTTATTAACCAAGCATTCAAATATTATTTGATTTATCATGTGAAACGGAAAATAACAAAAACCCTGGCAAGAATTAATTCTCCAATTAGGAATCACTACCAATGGCAATTTTGGTCGACCACATGATCGCCACTACAAAACTGCATCCACAGCAACACACGTGCTTAGCACACTGCCTCTTAGTATTTTCGGAGCCAGCAGTGGAATGACAGATCCTGTTGAGAGCTTTATCACGCTTGTGAAAGTGAATAATCAGCATGCAACATTTCATCCTAACCCAAGCTCCGGTTAGCGGGCACAACCAATGATATTAGCGTCAGTGTCAAATGCTCGGCAGCGTACTCTGGCACAAACGCTATCACGGATACACACAGGAATTCGTGAGCGTATAAAATCACACACTTGGCTAAAAAGTGGGGAAGTGATCAGGGTTTTAGTTTGCCCATTGTCAAGCGCATGCAGGTTATTTTGTATGTAGACAAAGCAAGAAAAAAAAAAGGAGAGCAGTTAAGAGATTGACAGACAGAGAGAGATAAGACATTGAAAGCAAGGGAGATGTGAGAGACAGCGAGGACAGAAAGAAAATGAGGGAGAGAGGGAGAGATGTGGTTTGGCACAGGCAGTGGCGTATTTGGCAATGCCAGCAGCAGTGACAGAATTAAGCAGGTTGCCCACAGCCTCCGTGTGGAAGCAGAGGATGAGGGCTCCGTTTTTGCGGCTCTTGTTTAGCCCTAATCCCTCCAGGCTGCTTCCCGATGCTCCCCAGGGGGGCCAGGAAGGAGGGTTTGGGAGAGCTGATTGGCGAATGAGGGAGCGTATGTGGGGGGGGGGGGGGGGGGGGGGGGCGTTAGTGCTGACAGCATGGAGGGCTCCGGATATGAGCCAGAATTCCACAGAGACAAACCTGCTGAGGCACACCTGCCCCAACTACAGACTACAGCTAACACCAGGACAACACTGAGGCCTAAAGACACGAAAAATAAAATGCCCTGAAGCTAACAACCCACTAATAAGGTCAGTACTAAATGAAGAACAAGATCAATTCTGAGGCCAAAAGTTTACTGCCTTGAGGGGATCAGGGAAACTGTTAACCGGACAGGACAACAAATTACTCTCCTGATTCGTCCAGATGCTCTACTTCTGCACTCGGGTCTATCTTTATACTGCTGTAGATGGTCCCCACATGGATACTTTCCAAAAACAGTTTAAAGGATATTGTAGATTTGTACCCAAGAACTGCTGCTGTAATCATAAACACTGTCCCATGCTCATCAAAGGACTCTTAGCTGGGATATGCAAAGGAAAGACAAATAAAGGCTTCTACTTCACAATACATTCACACTGAATGTCCGTTCAAGACATTCTGCAACGTTTCTCTTTATAGTACACAATTGTGTAAGACGAATGATTTCTAATCACACCGGTGGAGGAAGACTACAGGTTCTCGTTTATCTCAGGTTCCTTTCAAGATTTCTTCTTCATGTCATCTCGAGGAGGTTTTCTTTCCATTGCCACTTCTGACTCTCTCATTAACTGTTAAAATTCATACCTAGCTACCAAACGACTGACCACCACCAGGGCAACACTGAGTCCTAACTAGGTAGCAGAATCAGGTTAAAAAGTCTGCCATGGATTAACGCCATAGTCGACTACATAAGCAAAATTTAATAATCAAATCAAATGTTAGATAAATAAAAGCAGCTTTCCCCACCATAGCTGTGCAATTCTGGTAAGGAAATTGCATCACATAGCAATTTGGCTGAAGTCTACAATTCTGCTGACACAATCCTCTCCTTCAGTCCTATAAGAGTCGCCATTTCTGCCTGAGCTAATAAAGTACTTAAGTATTTACTTAAGATGGTCTTCCATCAGGGTAGGTCAACAAGGGCAGGACGACTGAAACCCAGGACAAAACTGAGGCCTGATTCTTTAAGTTATGCTGTCATTGCTAGTCTTGCCGGAGTTCCTGCTTGCACTTGGCACACAATATACACTGGTCTGGTCTTAACCATTACATGACAATGACTTAACAACCTGGTTCTCTCTCTCTCTCTCTCTCTCTCTCTCTCTCTCTCTCTGTCGAGCTGCACACGCTACCTGAGATACCAGTGATTCTGACCCCTCTGTGTTCTGGACCTGTCTGATCCATCCTGATGTCCTTCTTCTGGTCGGAGTTATCATCACTGACATACACTCACTCCTGCTGAGGATGAACTGCCTCAATATTCACCTAGACTGTGAAGATGATGTTGGACTGCTGCTGACATGAACATTTCTGCTACAATGTCTTAGACTTACGCTCAAACCTCCATCAGTCAATCAGTTGAAAACTGTTTAAATATAGTGAATTATGTTCTACACAATGTGGTTTTTTTTTTTTTCTCTGACCATGCACAGAGTTACATTAGTATCTTATTTGTAATCGCACTATCCGGTGTCACACAAATGAGCATGGAATTCCTTTTGAGTCTGGTTCCTCTCAAGGTTTCTTCCTCTTGTCATCTCAGGGAGTTTTTTTCCTTGCCACTGGCTTGCTCATACTCCATATTCATCTCCAATACTCCAAAAATGATCTGGTCAAGCAAGGCCTACACAACCAAGAACCAAGTTACTCAAGAACTTCACACTTGCTTGGCTAACTCTAACCTCACAGGACTGACGCTAGGTCTGCAGTCGCAGCCTAAAACTCAAACCCGCCCCAAGCACTCTCTTCTGCTTAGATCATCCCCGAGATTCACTAGTGAAATAAAACACTGTCAGCACACTTGAAGTCATTTCAGCTGGCTAGTGTGGGCAGGAGTTTGAAACGAGAGAACGGAGGAGTGGTTTACGGCTCTCTGTCATGGTAATGCTAAAACGAACAAACAAACAAATAAAAAAAGACAAGTCAACAGTGAGATGGGCCATTTTGAGAGCCTTCTGTAGAGAGCTTTAACATCTTCACAGGGTGATCCTTCTTAAGACCTGCAGTCTCTTTCTCTCTGTCGCACACACCCCAAATCCCACAGCTGCCGCTGAAACAATGACAGATTCAATTTCACAAAGATAAACGGCATCTTAAGAGGGGGGGGGGGCAGGGGTAAAAGAGGGACAGAGAGAGAGAGAGAGAGAGAGAGAGAGAGAGAGAGAGAGAGAGAGAAGTAACCGTGGCAAATAGGTCTGTGCTAGTTATTGGTTTCGGTGACTGGTCAAAACTATTCTTTTCTTGTCTTCCTCTCTCTTCTTCACACTTTCTTTTACGGCTTGAAAGATAAACCCAGCCAAGTCCAGCTGAGCATCGGTCCTTGTTCACAGCAGTGGCCCTTTTTGAGCCAATTTTCCAGTTCAGAGAGCAGAGAGAGAGTGCGAGAGAGAGAGAGAGAGAGAGAGAGAGAGAGTGAGTGTGTGTTTGTGGAGGAAAGAGATGATGATGGGGGCAGAATAATGAAAGCTTCGTCGGTCCAGACTGCAGTCGGCGAGTGTGAACTGCACAGCCGCTTGTCGGGGTGCCGTGGCATGAAACCCAGCTGCTCTCAGCCATTCCCTCTCTTCGCAAGCTCAACCAGACAGCGCTTAATGAATATTCCTGCCATCCAAACTCACGTTCTGCGTTAATGAGGGAAAACATGACTCGCTGTGTGCCATGACAAACGTAGCGCATCCAGTGAACGCACTGACACTTTTGGAACGGGCATGTCGCAAAAGCCAAGCTTGAAATTTACCTCCGAACCCGACGGAGAAAGAGGAGAAAAACACATTTTGTGTGTTTTTCACCGTCTCTAAGTCGAACTTGAAGTGCTTGTTACGACAACCACGTTACGCACATCAGCCGTGGGTCATGTGCACAGTGTCTTCCGTGTTAACGTATGGAAAACGGAGCAGAAGTGGAGATCAAACAAACCAAGGGGAAAGTGGTTTCAGCAAGATAACTGCTCGAAATATAGAAAAACAACATACTGTAACATCTTACGCTTACAGCACCCCGATGCTCTTAAAACTGTTTTTCATTTAAATTAGCACATTTCAGGAACTGGGGAAATGATTAAAAATGTTAAATGTTTGCATAAATAAATATGTGTTCGCTTTTTTTTTTTTTTTCCTTTTTTTTTTTCCCCTTGTGTGTCTCCTGGCAGTGCTTATCTTACAGGGCTAGGAATTAAGACCACATAAGGAAACGAAAGCGCCCTTCGAAATGCTGGAGACTAAGTAGAAAATTGGCTTAGCATGCAGATAGCAAAGTTAACAAAAGGCACATATATATGAGCTTGAAGTGATTGAAGTGTGCATGTGTGTGTGCGCGAGATGCGCGCGTGTTTGATTTGCCGCACGGCTCCCCGTGTAAAACTGCTAGCTTGATTTCACACTGCGGATCTGAGAATGACAACAAACACTTTAATTAGAAATGATGCAGACCAGAAACGCTTTAATGTTCTTTAACAGGAAAAGAGGGTGCGGGGGGGATGGAGGGGGGGGGACCAAAGAGAGAGAAAACATTCAAGCTAGGTGAAGGATGGAGATAAATATGGAGTGCATTCCAAAACGGAGTGTCTTCATATTCTGTTACGGTTTATTTATTAATTTATAATTTTTTTCCCCCCATTTAGCTGCTTTCCTGCCATTTGTTTGCAATTTGTAACGCCTCAGTCCTGATCTTCACTCAACATGAGCAGGGTTGTGTACGGTTGCTTAAAAAATGAGCTGAGACGAGTGAGGTGCTTTTTTCTCTTAAATTATTTCTCATACGTTGGCAAAAGAAAGTCCAGTAAAGAACTTTATTGAACCGTGTTGAGTTTTGCATGTTCTCTGTTTTTGGATACTCGTGTTTTTTTGAGTTGTGATGAAACCAGGTTGTTATTGGGTCTATAATTATATTGATAATTGCCCCTATGAATGAAAGTTGGCACAAACTTTGAAGCACACATTTATATACAATGACTCTGTATACTGGAACATTTCAATTTCCCTTCACTGGAACTAAGAGGCCCAAATCCGTTCCAGCATGACAATGCCCCTGTGCACAAAGCGAGAATTCAGAGTCCTGAACTGAACACCGACTGCACCTCAGACCTCCTCCGCCACCATCGGTGCCCGACCTCACTAACGCTCTTGTAGCTGAATGAACACAAATCCCCACAGCCGCGCTCCAAAATCTACCGGAAAGCCTCTCTAGCAGAAAACTGAGCATCAACTCCATGTTAATGCCCATGGATTTGGAACCGGATGATCAACAAGCACATAAGAACGTGACGGACAGGTCATCACATATTTTTGTGTTTCTTTGCCAGTGACTTTCATTATCTACCGTTAACCATATAGCGAGTGAGAAAGGGTGTATGTAGGTGTGTGTGTACTCACCATAAGACCAGGGCTTTCTGAAAAGCCCAGAAGTACCAGATTGGCCCGCTCGGACGCGCTGGGAACTGGTGACCAAGGCCACACTTCATCATGGCCGCCTTGCCACCAGCACACACCAACGTCCTGCGCGCGGTTCAGTGCAACACGCCTGCTTGTTCGACGGCCGCCTCCTCCTCCTCCTCCTGCCAGCTCCAAGGATGAAACCTGGAAAGGAACCGAGTTTATCAGAGCCAGAACTCTGTCAACCAGAGACAACTGAGAATAAAAGTTCTTATACAGCTTAATATGTACAGTGTTGCATGAATACAACACATGTATAACAGTTATTCCTGCCAAAGGTAAGTGTGTGTATCATTTTATATATA
>JAOVYU010000002.1:22936929-22948508 GCA_025674565.1 Synodontis membranacea
CTAAAGAAAAATGAAAAGGTGCACATTTCCCCCCCCCCCCCCCCCCATCTCACAACAAGCTCACAACGATCAAGATTGTTAAAACGTACACAAATGCAACAAAAACAGTCACACATAATGATTAAATTATTCCTTAGAGCTCTTGGAGTTTAAAAACAGCGCCTCCTTTGGCCAGCATGAGGCGGTACAGGAAAAGACGGCAACATATCTTAGATGTTAAATAAAACACGTTAATGTATATATAACATGCAATTAAATCTAGATCTTTGTTCATTGTTGGAGGTTTTTATTTCCATGCCTGTTTAAGATCATCTGTCAGTCAATGTCAGTGGGCGGGATTTACGACTGTCTAGTGAACTCGACGAACCTCGTTCATGGTAACTGACAGTTCAAAGTTCAGTTCAGTGTAATAAAGAGCCGGTTCGTTTATCTTTATAATAATAGGGTTGGTTAGGTATATTGACGATTATTTAAGCCATTTTTAAATTATTAGGTTATTAATTGTCACACTTTCCATGTCGAGACATTACACGTCACATCCTTTAATAATAGACCTGAAATTAAAGATGACTACGATCTGTTTCGGCCATCAATCAGCACGATCCAGACTTGTGAAGAAAATGTTTCAATGCGTCTCTCTGAGATTTTAAACACTTACTTTGTCTTTGGTCACAATGCCACTGAATCGGCCTTTGGTGAGCACGTCAGACACTTTCTAAAATCCAAGATGTGAGATTTGTTTTTTTGTACGAGACAGCATAACTGTCCAGCGTAAATCTTTTTAAAGGTAATCTCAGGCCCCAAGCAGAGACCATCTGGGTCTGAGTGTGAATCAGCTCACTATCTAGATGACATGATGGAGTGAAAGTACAGGCTTCACTTATGACTCATTAGCTTCAGTCTCGAGACCACATGCTAGGATATATTACTGGTCTCATTCTTTCATAAGCCAATATTAACAAGCTCACCTCTGAGTCTGAATGACAGGTGATCTTACCACGAAATAATAAAAAGAAAAACGCAAATATAACAGCCGTATTTCAGAGGAGGTAACTTATTGCAAGGCAAAGGTCATGAATAAAGTAACTAAAGGGTTAAACTTCTTGATTCTATAATACTACAACTCTGGACAACACAGACATAAATCTTTAAATGCAAAAAAAAAAAAAAAAAAAAAGAAAAAGAAAAAAAAAAGGAAGATGATGCGTCTAGAACAATTCTGCCAAGGTTTCTGAGTTCTTGAATATTCCATGTTCAGGACATGTTTGTTCCCATTTTGTAACAGGTGACACTCAGAACTTCATCTGGTTATTTCTGTCCAAAGATGCCTTTCAGAATCTTATCAGTACTTATCAAATAAAAGTAAATTCCATGAATGAACATGTCATTAAATTTGAAGTATGACACTTGCTGGTAGAATGCTACTGATGCAGAATCAGAACCCATTCTTTCCCTGAGGTGACTGGTTCTGGTTCCGGTTCTGTTTCTGGTCCTTATGAAAAGAAGCTACTCCGTGGTAGCCTTCAGGCTAAAAGTGAACTAAGAGCTAAGAGCGAGAGAGAGGCCTGGTCTTCTCCACGAAGCCTGAGACCTCCCTGATGCCTCTCTCCATGATCTGAAGCACCTTCGAGCGACTGGTGTCCCTCACGTCCTCAGTTTGAGGATGACGGTGGCCAGAATGAGGAAGAACGTGTTCCAGCCGAGCGTGACGGCGAAGCCGCGCCACACCATCATACGTGACAGACCCCATCCTGAAGAACATCACAAACAGTAAGATGTTTGATTCTTGTCGGGGTCCAGGACATCGATCAATAACATAATCACATAATGTTTCATGGACCTAGACGCTCCATAATGCTTCATGGACTTTAACTTTGGTATGAAGACTGTTCATGACTCGTGCATTAATTATAGAACACTTAATGAAATCTGTAATCTTGCATGTTTTATGACACTTGAGGCAGCAATTTGACTAATAATAAAAAAATGGACTGGAATTGGTACGTGTATTTGCTATTGTTGTTTGTTGTTTCTTTCTGCATTGACTGCATGGTCACCGTGATTTTTTTTTATGCCGTGTCAAAATCCACAACCTCTCACAACCTCTAAAGCAAGAAATAGAAAAAGAAAAAAAATTATAGACACCATTCTTGGGGATCCTCTGGATGGCAGGTGGAAGTGTAAATGAAAGATGGAGCACAATGACTAAAACACATCGTTTCAGTTTTAATACAACATTTATGAAACAAGAAACAAACCAATAATCCTTTATACACTCAGGGTCATAATTACCAAACACCACTTACATTGGCCATATGTACGGCGACTCGGGAAAATGCTTCACATTCGTAAATTCTGACTTTTTCTTTTTCTGTTCTTTTCTTTCTTTCTTTCTTTTTTTTTTTTATTTAATCTTTTGAATATATCTCTGTATCTCAAGCACAAGTAAAAGTCCCAGCACTGTAAAGTCACGGCATGAACAAAAACGGAGAAAATCTCATTTAAAGATTACACTCAAGTAATATTTAATATTCCATACCCATTTAAGGAAATCAGCATTCCAGATGATTACCCCTGAAGCTTCTTTTCAGAAAAGAATTTTCCTGTAGTTTCTAATTAAAGTGGACTAAACTTTTTTTAAAAATTTTTTTTATTTAAGTTATATTTATCCTCCGGAGTCCAATACATCAGTTTTAATCATGCTTCTGTGTTTACAGTAGGTTATCGTTTACTGTTGATTCCCCCAAATGAACCCAGTTAAGCTGTTGGGGTCCCAGAGAGAGGATGGGAAAGGTTCAGGCATCAGGGTTGGAAGGGGTTTCGTTGGTGAGGGAGGTGCAATGATAAGCTGGGTGAATAATTGAGGACGAGAGACACACGCAGAGAAAGAGAGAGAGAGAAAGAGTGAGGAAAGATGCAGAGCGAGGGAGGGAGGGAGAAAGGAAACTGAGAGTGACAGACGGGGGGTTTAGTGAGGGGAGGGTTCGGTGTCCTGATTGTCTGTTGTAACATGAGCTCATCATCATCATGGAACACAGACGAGACGTGAAGCTCCTCTCAAGCATCAAACGTGCTCTGTGTGTGTGTGTGTTTACTTTCTAAAGCCATCGGACGTGTGTGTGAGTGTAAGATTACCAATAAACATGATGCAGGAGAGTGCTTCATGACTCTGTGTGTGTGTGTGTGTGTGTGTGTGTGTGTGTGTTCACCTCGGTACATAATGCATCGCAGGGCTTCAGATGCGTACGTCTGAGGCAGCACCAGACTCAGGTATCGCAGCGGATATGGAATACACTCCACTGGCCAAATGACTCCTACAGAGAGGAACGAGAGGAGCGTGTGAGGATGATAATATAAAAAAAAAAAAAAAACACGCATCCTTCTGTATATGTTTGTGTGTGTTGATGCTGCAGAAGGTCATAACCTCAGAGATGACTTCCTTCTCAGTCTGTCTTTACCAGGCTTTTAGTGCATTTCTGCTAAACCTCTCTCTCTCTCTCTCTCTCTCTCTTGCTTTCCTTTCCTCGTCACCTTTTCTCATTACTCTGTCCATCTCCTGATCCCAGTGGAACATCCCTGACCAAATTGCACTAATGTATTTACTTACACCAACATTAAAGCGATGGTAAGTGACTTTCCTGGAATTACAATTTCCTGAAACTGAGACTGGGTTCGAATGGATGCGTCATCGCTGAAATATCGATCTGCATCGATCCAGGTGTTCGCTTTCAAAATGGACCCTCGCATGAAAATAATTATGTGAAGAGACCCTGCAGCTTTTTTTTTTCAATTTTTTATAAAACTAATCTCTATTGACTTTACATGCAGTGTATGTGCGATTAAGACCGAATTTGAAAAACAGTGCTGGAAAAAAAGAGAAAAACTGTTCATTATTATTATTATTATTATGGAAATCTTGTTTAATTCGATCTGTAATCTATTGTCAATCTAAATGTCTATTTGAAAGCTTTGTATTTTCTTCATTCTTCAGTCAAAGCTGAAACTTAGGCACAACAACGCCTTTGTGACTTGTAGCGAAGTATATAACTCTTAAGAAGAAAAAAAACCCAGGTTTAATGAGACTTTCTCTCAATTCTGTCTCATGATATGATACTTTCTTGGTTGAGTTTAAAGGTACTAGTTTCATGTTATATATTCAAATTTGGAAAAAAACAGGTACTTTTTATTCATTCAAGTGGAACAAGTTGAAATTATTATCTCAGAACACTTACATTAATCCACACACACACACACACACACACACACACACACACACACACACACACACACAAAAAAAAAAAACCCAAATGCATCTTGCCATGCGATGGAGAAACCACAAATCTCTAATCTCTAAACTCCTCTTTTCTGAAGACTGTCCCTTGACGGAAAACTTACTTGCTGCAACAAAGCACTGACATTTAAGGCTCCTTCCAAAAATGCTTACAGAGAATTAACCAAATAAATAAATAAAATCAGCAATTAATTACACGCTTTTTGAATCTGTTCATGTGGAGCATCGGCTATACTGTACCAGATGTTTAGTGTGTTAATTTAAATCTGTGAGGATTCTTGCTGCCGGAAATAATGTCCGAGATCCAGTTATAATGACGAAACGAATCGACACATTCTGACCAATCAGAATCCAGAACTTGTCATCTAAGTGATGTTATCCAGTCGTACCACTGATGATGAGGTTGGGGTAGAAGATGCCGAGAGCTGCCTGATTGGCCGATTGTTCGTCGTCGATGGCGGAGGAAATGACCAATCCGAAGGAAATTCCAGTCACACCTTGAAGAACAATCAGGCAGATGACTAGGACCAGGGAGCCCTCGTTGGGAATCTGAGAGAGAGAGAGAGAGAGAGAGAGAGAGAGAGAGAGAGAGAGAGAGTGAGAAAGAGAGAGAGAGCGTCTGTGAAGAGTGCATTATACAGAATCATATAAGTGATAATTGGCCTGAAGCCAATTGTATGAATCTACATACAGTTCTGAATAGTGTGTGTGTGTGTGTGTTTGTGTTGAGACATTGACTCGCAGTTGATGTCTCCTCTATATAAATCCACAAATCACTAAACATCACTGTAGAGGAAGGTTTTCCCCAGATTACCCACAATGCCATTCAACTACCTGCTGTTAGCATTACCAGCGGGATTTAGCCCTTATCTTGATGAGATGATGCAGCAGCGCTTTAGTCCTTTAATCTGCCCACAGATCGGCTTCTGGTGCTTCAACTTTCATCAACACCATCGTGCTCAACAAGCTGATCAAACTCAGCTGGATTAACTCAGCTGCCGCACTGCATTCTGGGACTTTCAGTCCAGCAGATGCGTGGCCATCTCCACTATGCCTTAATAATACGATGCTGAAGATTGCTGGAGAGCGTTGGATTGATTCTTTGAATTCGAATTATACCATGTAAGTCCTTTATCAAGAACACAAACAGACACTCAGAGGACTGCGGTGCATTAATGCTTTCTAAAAGCCAATGTCGCCGCCTACTGGATGGATGGAAAACACAACGAGGCATTATGGAAAAAAAAAAAACAATCATGTTAACAGCACGATCGTAATCCAGAGC
This sequence comes from Synodontis membranacea, assembly GCA_025674565.1. Lineage (NCBI taxonomy): Eukaryota > Metazoa > Chordata > Actinopteri > Siluriformes > Mochokidae > Synodontis > Synodontis membranacea. Next base: position 22,942,506 of record JAOVYU010000002.1, read on the forward strand.
AGAATCTGACCTTTATACAATGTTCTATTATTCCTAAGTGTCTATGAAACACATTGCAAGTGAACGCCATGATGTCTGTTACACCACAGCACTGCTGAATTCTTGATTCTGTCCTCAGGACATACTGATTCATTTTCCACATCGGCTCTGACAGTAGCTACAAAACCTATATTCATGCGCTTGTTCTAACACATTATCATTACTACAGAAACAATTTACACATGAACTTGTATCCACACGGACACTTGAGGATGTGTTTGTTTAACATTTACAAAAGAAGACTTCAATCTGTGTCAGTGCTTTGAGCTAAAATAATTCCTTCAAATATTACGCCACTGCGAAAGTGTTCAGGACAAGTTTGCTTCTTACACGCTGCTTTTTTTGTCTCATTAACTTCAAGAAGGAGTTATAGAAAGTTTAATGAGTGTTTAAATGTAGCTAGAATTTGATAAAATGTACAACATGCTGTTATTAATAAAATAAAACAGTTATTGTTATTGATCGCTGCTGTATGATAAAAGACATAAAACACTATGGCTTGGGCTGTTATTGGAAAATAATCAGCTCTGGCGTGTAGTTGATTGGTTTTCTGACACCATCATTTCTGACATCATCAACCAGTCGTTGATATTCATAAAACAGATCATTGATCAGTGATAGCTTAGCTTATAGCTTTGAAACAGGCAGAAAACTGCAGAAAAATGCTGTGTTAATGACAAGATCGATCAGCAAGATCGAACAGGGAAAGCACTGATCTCACAATACGGTATATTCATACAGACATGTGCTTACCTTAAAGACAAGCAAGATGAAGAGCAGGAGCAGGGTGATCTGGACGCTGATGACCAACAGCTGAGAGAAGAGATGTGCCAGCATGGTCTCTAGAGAACTCACGCCTACACAGGAAACAGAAGACAAGGACAGTGGAAATGATTATAAAGACAATGTGAGGATAATAAGCAGAATGTCATTACCTTGTGATTAATGGTTTATAGAAAAAATCACTTTATGAATGAAAAGTGTGGAAGATTGTGCACTAAAGGCCCTAGGTGACAGTGTCAGAGTGTGAGTGAATAGTGAATTAAACTCTCAAATGTTCTGGAGAGTGTCTCACCTGCCACCCAGCACCTGTCCAACAGTCCCTCTTTCCTCTCCAAGACGAAGGACAGGGCAGTGAGTCCCACGGCCAGGTAAAAAGTGATGCTATGTTACAGACGATTAAAAGAAATGTACAAGAACAATTAATTATAAATTCATAAAAGAAAATTTTCACCCAAAAAAGCTGTCACTGTGTCTGAAAATGTGTGAATCTGCTACAGATTATACAACATCATGCCACTATGACTCATAATAATAATAATAATAATAATAATAACTATAACAATAATAACAAGAACAATAACAATAATAATGATAATAACAACAATAATAACAACAATAATAACAACAAAACAACAATAATAATTATAACAACAATAATAATAACAATTTAAAACAACAATAATAACTAATAATAACAACAACAACAATAATAATTATAACAGCAACAACAACAATAATAATAATAATAATAATAATAATAATAATAATAATATTAATAATTTTGTAAAGCACAGTGAGGTCCAAAATTATTCTGAAACCACACTGAATATTTGGGATTTTTTTTTATTTTAAAATTGGAAATAAACAGAAGTTTTTAAAATTCTGAAATATTTAAAACAAAGAAAGTAAATGTTCAATACCTGGAATATTTAATACTCACGATTCCACACTATTTCTATTCCACAATTTCAATACTCCTATTTAAATCTGTTGAAATGTTTGCTATTGACCATGTTAACTGCTTTGTACAGAAGGTGAAATTCTCCTCATGCCTAGTCTCTTCGGTTCAGACGACAGATCTGATCTAAAACGGATCATGACGAGCTTGAGCGCAGCAAAAAAGGGGACAAATCAAATACTAATAATAAACTCTGACATTCATATAGATGTTTAAACGATTCTCCTTTTCACCTATGTTGTTGACAGTAAAATCATTTGTAATGAAAATTGTATTCAATTTGGAAAAAAAAAAAAAACGAATTAGAAGTATTATCACTAGCGCTCTCAGATTTTGGACCTCACTGTATGAGGAGAATGTACTGTTACCTCAGAACTGCTCCTGGAGTCACAAATGTAGTGAATGTCGTGTTCTGACTGCCGAATATTGGCTCCTCGAACTACAGAGCAACGAGTAGACGAGAAGAAGAATCAAAACACAAGCATCTTAATCAAAGAATTGTATCATAAATACACGTTTTATTCATTTTAACCTTGCTTATTTCACCACATGCTCACATAACGGATTAGCAATCATGAGAAACAACCAAATGTTTTTTGTCAATTTCCCCTCACGACCCGGAGGTCTGTCACACACGTAGTCATTCGAAGCAGCTAAAGTTAGCAAAACCGTTTGCTTGGCATTTTACACCATTTATTTTCTGAAAGGTATACCATATGAAATAGTTAGCCAGACACCTCACCTTGCTAATTCACACACTGGAATGCTAACTTTTTAATTTCGATAAAGTCATCCATGTCTTAAAAGATATTGTACACGTAAAACAGAATTCTAAAGATTAAGTTTGCCAGTGCAGTATAAAATAGAACTCTAGCATGCTAACTACATGGCTCGCTAGCTATTTCTTGTGGTAGCATGCTAGCAGAATTAGATCATTTAGAGTCAGACAGTTTTCTTCACCTCTTTTTTTCTTCATGCTGTAAAGTTCTGCAGTTCTCACCAAATAATAGCGAGTTTTTAAAAAATCTACTAAAAAAAGACACCTTAGCAAGAAGAACAACCCTGAACATAATCCAACTTACAGTATTTTCCCTGTTACAAGATAAAAATATAGCAAATAAAAGACTATTAATCCTATTTCTAGACATTCTTTTACTCGTTTCAAGCTTTCTTCTATTTTGCCTCTATTTTTTTTTAAATATTTATTTATTTATTTATTTATTTTTTAAGCATTCATTTCTAGAATGAACCAAAATTATTTGCCAGTACAAAAAGAATTCAAATTTAAAGCTTTGACTTTCAAACTTCAAAAAAAAAAAAAAAAAGGTGAAAAAAAAAGGATCTTATTTTTCGTTTATTGTAATCTTATTATAGGAAACACCTGATCATTTTTTTTACATTTTCACTTGCTGTCTCAGGAGAAGCGTAACTATAGGCATAATATAGTCAACTATTATACATGTACAGTCGACCCTCGCCACTTCGTGGTTCGAATTTTGCAGCTTCACTCTATCGCAGTTTTTTCAAATACAGTATATTCATTAAAAAGTTGATCGAGACTTGTCGCTCGGTTGTCTTGAGTCAATTATTTTTATTTTTTATTAACTTTTTTCCAAAAAAATGGGTGTTATTTCATTTCTAGAGGGCTCTAATAATGTTAAAAACCGTATTTAGAAGGTCGTAAAAAGGTTTTCTATGCTCTAACTACGCGGAAATACTACTTTGCGGAAATTCACTTATCGCGGTAGAGTCTGGAACGGATTAACTGCGATAAACCAGGGTTTACTGTACAGTTACACACTCACTGTGAGACGGCTACACAAACGTTCATTAACTTTGGCTTTGCAAGTGAGAAACTTCTAGTCTATTGCAGGCTCGTAAACTGCCATGTCTTCTCTTTAACACCAGAGGACGCCACAATAGAGACACAGGACACGTAGTGAAGCAATCTTACCTTAACCGGAACAGACACTAGGTAGGCCTGACTGCCCATCTTACTTTCAATGAATGACTGAAACAGAAACATATGCACGTCTCAGAGTAGGAATTTTTATTGAACGTATTAAAAGCCCTGCAGTAATTAGATTATTTCTAGGCTGTACTGGAGATGTGTATCTTGTTGGACTAGCAGGGGTTTATTTCACGTGTCTGGAGTGGGCAGGTTTTTTTTTTTTTGGTAGCCAGGAGCTGAAGTTCAGATAAGGAACTCGCTAGTTAAAGAAAGTATGTTAACATGGGAGTGTGTTGGAAACATCAGGCGCTGCTTGAGACATTCACTTTCAATACCTTACCTTTAAATTTATGGTATGTGGCAGACACCCTTACCCAGAACTTACACAAATCAAAGTGAAATTTTTTTTACATTAATCTTACATTAGATTTGACCTCACAATCTCAAGGTCAACTAAGTAACCACTGAGCGGTCAGGGTTGCTGTGGCTTATAATGATTCATTTGGATTGGCATTTGTAGCTGTCAGACATATAAGCGACCCTTTAGGGCCACCAAGCCACCAGATGGCGCCATATACACACTTAGGGCACTATTGTGTACAGCTCCCAAAATCTCACAAATAACTTTTTTTTTTTTAGATTTGGGGAAATTTAAGCAACTAAGTTAATCAGCAAACGGGAGGTACAAAAAAACTGATAACCGAGGGAGTGGGCAGGATTGGGCGAGAGAGTTTCCAGGAAAACGCAGGTCAGAATTCCTAAAAAAAAAAAAAAAACCCTGTGCTCACCTCTAGTCTATACACATAAGCCAAGTCATGTGGTACATGACATTTTTTGAGGTTTTTCCTCCATTTCCTCGTCTATCTTTCTCAATTCACATCCTCCCTGTCACAAGTTTGGCATGAATCATTTTTCAAAATTCCATCCATTTTACTGATATGCATCATGTAAATTTTTTTTTTTTTTTTTTATATTAACAAGAAAGAATGCAAAAGGAGAAATATGGTGACACATTCCAATGTCGACTAATCAGCTTAAACTACACCATGGCTTAGCTGTACTGTACCTGAAATGCTTCATGCAGCTTCTTTTGTAGCATTATTCCTATCTGTCGATCTAAAAAAAATCACACACACACACACACAGATGCAAAATGAAATTTTTAACAAGTATATTTTCAATCATGAAATCAGAGTCAATTCACAAAGTAACTTCAGTTCAGAACCTGGAACTCACTCGTCAGGTCGAGCCAGACGTGGACAGACCCTCCCTCGACGATGTCTCTGGAGACTCTCGGCTGAAACATCCTGTCCGTGCACAAACAAACCACTCCACATCACACCCCGCAAATTATTCCTATTCATTGTTGCATAATTTCGTGACTTAATAATTAATAAGCTTTAATTATTTATCAAAACTCCTCATAAAAGCAGGTGTTTTAGGTAATTTATCAATCAAGCAAGATTCATATTCGTCATCATTCTTACTCAATAGTGGAAAAAAAATCTCAACGGAGGCCAGAGACAAAATCTGCAAAGTTTATAACTGGTTCGCTGTTTTGAAAAGGTGAACGGGAGCTGGATGATAAGCCAAGAAGTAGTAGAACAAAGGAAATGGAAGACGACGAGCTGCTGGATGAAGATGTGACACAATCGACTCGAGAGAGGCGAGACGTCTGAATATGGATCATTCTTTTTTTTTTTTTTTAGAACACACCACATGCACCTTCAGAGAGAAAAATCACTCAACGGCTTCACACCTGCATTACACATTTATTTATTACGAGCTGCTCCATCCTGGAGAAACTGTCAACCGCTGAACGTTACAGAGATCAATTGATCAAATTAAGTGAATTAAGTGAATCCTTCTTCATGACAACACAAGGCCACATGTTAAAAAATGATAAATATGTTCATGAAAGAAGGACTCAGGTTTGAGAAAATGAATTCACATTTCCTCAAACCTGAGTCCTTCTTTCATGAACATATTCATTCCTTGTCAGACAAGCTGCAGAAAGTCACAGAATCGAACCGCAATTACTAGTGTTGTAGTCAAGACCACCTTATCCGAGACCAAGACCTGACCAAGACCAGAGGGTGTCGAGAAGGGGCAAGACAAACACTCTGAGGGGCCAAGACAGAGTCGAGACCGAGACCAGGGCTGGCCGGGACCGAGATGAGACCTTTAAAAACCTGTCTTGAGTACTACAACACTAGTGTGAAGGGGGCGGGTCGGGTAACCGCGGTCGGCACTAACATCATTGTTTGCACTT
>JAOVYU010000002.1:22980778-22992583 GCA_025674565.1 Synodontis membranacea
ACACACACACACACACACACACACACACACACACACACACACACACACACACACACACACACACACACAATCTTTATCAGGCTGAATAAAGAAGAGTGAAGGAAAGTGCAGTGTCTTGAAAAGAGATTTCAGCAGGACGGGTAAGACAGTCAAAAGAGGAAAGAAGAGAAAGAAATGTGAGGAAATATGATGCACAATATAAACCTTTTATTTAACTTATTGTACAAGGGTTGTCCTGTGCACAGTTTCCCATTAATAATCAGAATTCAAACCTGAGAAATGAAGAGTCCAAAATCAAAAGTGCACCAGAAATCAAATCACAGTTTATCGTCTTTTATCAGAAAGACTGATTGATGACATGAGATTAAGGAAAAGAAACAGCAAATCAGAACAGACCAGACACACAAACTGTTGAAATGAAAAACACAAAAGCACATCTTTTTAAATCTAATAGTGTTAAATCTGAAGGTCTTTGCAGTAATTGTAGTAATACGCTGAATATCTGATTAAGAATGAAATAAGACTATATATATATATATATATATCGAACTGTAGAGTTTTTTAAAAAATACTGACGAATAAATTTAAAAAAAAAAAAAAAAAAAAGGTGAAAAAAAAAACTAAGCCCTGAAACTCAACCTTTTTCTAGATTTTCATTAAATATTAATTTGGATCGTGAACCACACAGGCATGAGTTAAATTCAGTAGCCTGGGACATACGGATAACTCAGCAATACACCGATCATAACATACTTGCCTTCATCACTTGCCCCTACTGTAATCTTTAGAGCTGTTCCAATACTTTAGCTGTTTAAATTCAATTGATTAGGGTTTGGACAGCATATTTAACGGCACAATGCGAGATGGGACTTCAGGGGTGGCCAATCAGTAGGCCAGGTACCTGGATGCCTGTGCCCGGGCTATTCGTTTTTTATTTCATACCTGGCCATTGGAAAAGAAAAGGAAAACATATTCCTTACTGATTTTGCAAAACAGCTATATAAAGCTTTGATTTGGTTCATAATGCGCTTAACATTGATGTAGTTACAGTGTGTTCTTGTGAATCCCACCTCGTGCTGCACTGCATGCATCAGCCAATGCGATCTGGCCAGAGTAAAATATAGCAAATCGAATCAGAATTAGGATCAGGATCAGGAGCGTGCGAATAAAATGGCTTATTAAAGCGTATAACTGTCATATACAGTAACTCTCCTGATTACGACACACATACAAGCCAGAGTAGTATACGTTCCTTCTGATGTGAGATAGACAGAGCAGCACCAAAACATCAGCCAATGGCTTGCTGACATTTTGCATAAGCTTTGTTAAAAGAGAATAATGATCATATACATGTTCCATAGCCTTAGTCTGTATTAATGCTCTCTAGCTGACTACTGTAGCTTATCATATGTTATTAGATCCCATTTGATAGTCAGATTCCAGGCAACAAAAAAAATGGGACTGGGGCTTTCACTTGCACAGTGTTCTAGCATAATTAGATTCGTGATTTGTCTACCCCTGACTTGTCTAGAATTGATAAAACTGTACTTTTAAAAACAGGAAAAAACTCTCATGTCTCCGCTAACTTTATTACTCTGTTAGTTAGTTAGCAAACTTCCTGTGGTTTGAAGGAAACAGAGCCCAAATCACCAAATCACCAAGGAAACGCATTATCTAGGGTAGATAAAATAAAATAAAATAGATAAATTATATATATATATATTTTACACATTGCTCTCCTTGCGCTGCAAGTCACCACTCGTTTCACAAGTGAACATCAACTTTTAGAGTGAACAACGTCAATGGCACCAATTCCACTTTGTTGATGTTGATGCAGAAGAACTTACTGAAGTTAATTCTCTGTAAACACCAAGAAGTTTCTGGAGTGCACATGGAGCACCAGGTCAAAGTCAGGCTTTTATATACTGAACACATTTTGTTGTGACGTTTTAGTATGATCCCAATGCTGAGAGATCGCTTGGTGCATTTTTCCGTTAACATTTTAGCACCTGCTCAGTGAAATGGCTTCATTTGCAAAAACCCGATGGACTTTTCGGTGCGGCCTGAGACTCGGCGGTGTATGACTGTACTACGTCGGTCAAAAATATTGCATACTGACCAAATGAGGTAGTGCATCTCAGGGTGCAGCATAACGACAAGAATGATTACAGCAAAGTTATAAAGGCAGAAGTAGGACTAAAAGGTTTGTTATGTGTCCTCTATGCAGAATGGAGGGCTATGGCACCTTGTTTTAAGGCAGTCCAGTTTATTCACTAGAGCTGAGAGGAAATGATTAGGACAAGATTATGACAGGAAATGACAGAAATCCCCAGAGGTCTGAAATTCAGCTTTGTGAGAAAATGATCTACAATCAGAAATGGTGGAGCAGGACAGAGAAGAAAGAATCACGACAACTGTAACGAACGAAGGAGGAAATCAGAGGAAGGAAGCTGTATCAGGAGTAAGATTTCTGCCGAGAATGACGGGTGGTTTTGCGTTGCGTTACAGAGAAAGAAGCTCGGCGCTGAGACGTACCGTCGTCTTCGACCCTTAAAGAGGACACCACCTGCTGGAGACACACATATGCACGCACGCACACGTTTTTAACATTTTATTACAGTTTAATCATTATTGTCAATTAATAAACCAAGAGTTTTTCGAGCTGACATTAAGGCTAGTGATTGACGCAAATAACCACTCGTTACAACAGTGCTGAACAGAAAAGCATCACATTCCATGAAGAATCTTGAGGTGGATGAGCTACAATGGCAGAAGACCACATCGAGTTCCACATCCTGTCAGCCAAGAACAGGAATCTGAAGCTACTGTGGGCACGGGTTCACCAAAAACTGGACAGATATAGATATGAAAAAATCTGGGTCATGTTTTTCCAATTTCGATGAGCCCCTTCCCTCTGTAGCGAGAGATTCCTGAACCAGTCTGGCCACTCGCATCTGATCTCTCTAATCAACAAGGCATGTAAAGTGATCAGCAGTTACTGAAAACACTGTCACCGAGATCACCTTGTGCCTCATTCTCACGTTTGATATGAATATTAACTGAAGCACTTCATCTGTATCTGCATGATTTTTTTTTTTTTTTACGTTGCACTGCTGCCACATGATTATCTGATTGTATAATTGCACGTATTCATGTGTACTAAGTTTTTGCATTTTAATTGTTTGTCATTGACTCGATTTAATTGTGTGACTGTATGATTCTTTCCTCCGTACCTGAGTGCATAGTGCGGATCTTCCCTGACCAGGAGAAGATGCAGAAAACATGGAGGAAGGTTTCAGAGGCTCTTTGGTAGGTTCAAGCATTCCCTAAGAGAGAGAAAGAGTGTGAAAGTAGTGTTATTTTAAAAATATATATTTTAATAATTAATCTGTATAACAGCCTACAGAACACACGTCTCAAAACCTTTATTTTATTATTTTTAACCGAGTTATTACTCAAATAATTCTCTGAAATCACGGCTATAACGCTGTATACTTGGATGATCTTATTGCTCATTCAGTGAAGACCAGAAAACATTTCAGAACCAAAATGTTATTGAACCATTAAGCTTCTGCTGACTACTAATAAATTGGAAACTAAGAACGGAAATGTTTTACACTTTTTTTAGAGCTTGTATTATTAGGATCATCACAGTAACCTTTGAATCCACAGCTACCGTGTTGAAAATAAAGAAACGAATAACGACTTCCATGCTGCATTTTTGGCACAATTAGTTATGAATTAGCCTCGGAATGAACTCACCAGTCCAGCAGCGAACATGGGCATGATGACGGGCTGTTTGTTCTGACCAGTAAACAACTGCAAAATAGATAAACAAATAAACTCTGCTTTCAGATCTTGCAGAATTTAAACTGCAAAATCACTGAGCAAAACAGCTACAATGAAGAAAAAAAGAAAAACATTATCCAACATTAATAAATCAAAATGTTCTATTCTTATTGGCTTTAAGCAGGATAAGGAAAACAATCCCATACGACCTAACTATCAGGACAGAATGAAAATTAGAACAAGTTATTAACATCATGAAAATACGACAAGATGATGCAATGGGGGTGTTAATTTCACGCCAAAATTTTCCAACTATTTTACAAATTTAGGAATTTTTTTTACAAAATAGGAATAAAAACAGAAATTTGTCACACATACTGTACAGTATGTGTAATCATGAGTTTAAAGGTGAAGCAAAGATGTAAAAAAACTGTTCAAAACATCATATGAATGTAAGAAAGCAGACAGCAATGTTTCTTCACAGGTTTCTTATATGAAGATCATTTTACAGGGTAAAAACGTGTTGTGAATATCTATAATGAAAACAATTTACAAATGTTCTTAATATTGTAAGATACCAAGATACACTTTTGAGAAAACTGAATATAATATTTTTATTCTTATTTTTATTAAAATGAAGGAAACAGGCCTCTTGTTTGGGTATTATTAATACAATTGTCTTGAGCCTGCTCCATAATTTCACCCCAAACCGTATATTCACAAAGGTGCCGAGTCTTAAGACTTCTGGAGATTTCGAAAATTGAGTCAGTCTGTGAAGTACGTGTAGAGCTTTGAGAGTGTTTTCTACGTACAATGTTGTAGATTCCCAGGCAGTCCAGCAGAATTCTGTTGCCGCGTGAGCCGACCCATTGCACCTTGAGGCCGTGGGCGCTGTGGATGTCCAACAGGTGGCGCCACATGGCTACAGGCTCCCTGAGACAGCATGGGCGAGAAACAATTGATGAACTTTTCCAATCTCTGCACCCATCTGCTTCTGCTATGAAATGTGATATTTAATAAACAAATGCTTGTAGGAATTCTGAAATGATCTACCCCATCACGGTACTAATAATTCACATGAGATTATTACAATTTGAATTTTAAATTCATTAGGAATTAGGAGTGTTATAATTCATCAGAGTGTGAAAATGCCCCCTTTGGCTGAACATGGGTATGACACCTGATCTCCACATGGTCCTGGGGCTCCAGCATGGCCTGGAGGGTCGGCACATCTGAGTCCTCTGGATACATCTCCGAAGGGAAAGTGCTTTCGAAAAGATGACAGAACTGACAGAAGAAGAAATGTAAAGAATGACATTAGAGGCAGAAAGCAAGACCAACGCGGTGTATCAGAAAACAAATATACAGAGATATCTTTCTCTCTTATTTTATTTTCTCTTTATGTAATTTTATTTTCGCCCGTGAATGATGCACACACTCTAATTACTGCTAATTTTGGACATTATATATACTTCAGCCCATGTACAACCACAATACGCAATTCTACGTATTAAAGTACCCTACATCAACATTTTAGATAATGGACCATAAACTGAAATGGGCAGATAGACCATAACATTTTAAAATCCATTAGAATCCATACTTTTCTCTCATTCTGTATCATTATATGGTTCACCTTGAGAGTATGGGTCTCAACTAGGTTATCAAAAAGAGCCTGGTTTATCAGTTGCCATTTACTCACACCACAGTGTGATGGGGAGGCCGAGGTACTGAAAATAATTAATGGTAGACATCTAAAAAAAAAGTCACCCAAAACATTTTCAAGTCATATATATTTTTGCAGTGACAATAATACATTGCAATGACAATTTTTTGCCTGCACTCTCATTACTTCTATGAAAAAAAACTGAAAAAATAAAATAATAATAATAAATCCAACCATTTTCCCAACATACCAGCATATTGTCAGTCTGGAGGCTAGAGGTAGAGGGCGCTGTTGCAGTACTACATTGCTGTTCCTCATCAAACGCTGCCCATGACTCCTGCTGTACCTCACACTCCTCGTGCTGCCCAAACTCTGCCCAACTTCCACCTGTAATGCCTGCTACGCCTCCAAATGGAGCCGAACTAAAATCTGCAAAGCTGTCGCTTGGGGGAAGTTCTGAACACATCGCTTCATAATTATTATTTTCGTCGTCATCTTTATCTTCTGCATCCAGCTCGTCTTCCTCCTTCATGTCCTTCAGGGTGTCTGTATCAGCAAACTCACCGTGCGAGGAGCAATCTGATTGTGCAGTCACAAAGTCAGCAAATCCCTCCTGACTCATGGATTCGGTCTGGCTGACGTCTGGAAAACCCTGAGTCGCATCCCTGAAATCTCCAAAGTCTTCATCCGATTCCACTGAAGACCCAGCTACAATTCTCTTAGCTTCCCTTTTATCCAGATCTGCCTCTGCATCTTGGACTATCCCTACTGTTGGGTCAACAACAGGCAAACGCACTTCTTCGAAATCTTCTTCCATTTCAACTCTTCCAGGAACCACATGGAGTCCTTTAACTGAAGTCTCATTACATTCCTCAACTGTTTCCTTAAACTCTGCCTCAGAAATTGGATTATTCTCCAACGATGGTGCCAGCGATGTCTCAGTAATGTCTCCAAGATCTTCAGAGCCACTCTGAATCTGTGTTTCGCAAAAAGAAGCACCGGTAGGACCACATATTCCAGAGAGCGCATCTTCGTACGTTTCTTCCTTCTTTATTCTTTCATTGCTGCTTTGATCCTCACCTGCCAGACTGGAATCAACTTCCTGGGACTCAGTCACCTCCGCTCCTGCTAGAGTGTCTCTAGTTTCGGGCTCCTCTGTCTGGGAGATGTTATCCTCCAATAACTGATGAGAATCAATTTGACCCTCTGCTGTAGAAGCTTTGTCAGGTTCTGTGCTGGAATCTTCTCCTCTATCTTCTGTGCTGTCGGTGCTAGTCACCGTAAGCTGCTCTGACTCTGTACCAGCGCAAAGTATGATGGGTCCATTACTAAGGCAGTGTCCCACTTTATCCGTGTTTAGGTCGTCAGTGTGCTCAACTTTGCCACCCAGTTTGAAATCCTGAAGCTTGGAGGTGCTATGCTTTCCTGTAATAGAGACCACAGAGAGCTCCCCCTGGGAGTCGGAGGATAAAGGGCCATTGAAGAGAACTTTAGATATCTCCAATTTTCCATTCCCACAGTCCACAGCAATATCAGTCTCGCATTCCTGTGACTCACGATATGGTGCTTCCTGGTCCGTTGTTATCATTTCCTTCTCTTCAACAGCCAAGTCTTTCCCTGGCTGACTGAAACTCTTTGTGAACGTGTTGTATAAGTCAGGAGGTGAAGCATCCGTCTCGTACGACTGGTCGAACGCAGTGGGCATGTCGTATTCAGAGAAGCTGAAACTGGAGGACGCACCGCAGCAGTAACCTCCGAACTCACCGAAGTCGTCTTCGTCTTCCTCCTCTCCGTCCTCATCCAGTGGAGGTGGGGAGGAGGAGTACATGCGGACCACATCAGGCTCCATGATCCTCTAGTGCCACCTAGAGGACACATAAACCTAAAAAAAAAAAGGGAAACAAAGAAACTCATTCTGATCCTGGATTGGATGCTGCAGCCAGATCTCGTGCAATTTTTACTCTTAAGCTAACGAATATTACGATATATTACACTGTACAACAGTTAGTTCTGGTCCAGTAATTTGATTGGTCAAGCAGCTTCCCAAGAGAGTTGATATTTCCTGTAACGACACTGGAATGTTTCACTGTGTATCACTTTACTCACCTGTGTCTGCCATATACAATTCCACTTTTTAGTTTGAAACACCAATTTTACCAGAAGCACCTTTTCAGTCAGAACGCACAGATCAGTGTTAGCTAACCAGCTAGTCGACATGTTATAAAATAAGTGCGACTTCTTTGAAGCCAAATAATCCAAGCCACAATGTCAACGTCAAAAAAGCTCCACACGATCATTAACACCTGTCTAAGGAGGCCAGTGTTTGCACCAAGCACTCCACTAGCTCTACGATAGCTTTTTCATCAATATGCAATTGAACATCAGTGTGGCACACAACGATTATCCTCTCACAGGAAAAAAAAAACAAAAAAACCCTGCAGTGGTCAGTATCTATCAAAAGTGGTCCAAGGAAGGAACAGCGATGAACCCGCGACATGGACGTCATGGATGGCCAAAGCTCAGTGATGCACATGGGGAGCGAAGGCTGGTCCGTGTGTTCCGATCCAACAGACGAGCTCCTGTAGCTCAAATTGCTGAAGACGTTAATGCTGGTTCTGATAGAAAGGTGTCAGATTACACAGTGAATCACAGTTTGTTGTGTATGAGGCTGCTTAGAGGCAGACCAGTCAAGGTTCCCATGCTGACCCCTGTACACCGCCGAAAGCGCCAACAATGGGCATGAGCTTCAGAACTGGACCTCAGAGCAATGGAAGAAGAGGGCCTGGTCTGATGAATCACGGTTTCTTTAACATCACATGGATGGCTGAGTGTGTGTGTCATTTACTTGGGGAACACATGGCACCAGGATGCACTGTGGGAAGAAGGCAAGCCGGCGGAGGCAGTGTGACGCTCTGGGCAATGTTCTGCTGGATACCACGTGCTTGAGTCCTGCCATCCACGTGGATGTGACTTTGACAAGTACCACCTACCTAAGCATTGTTACAGACCATGTACACCCTTTCATGGAAACGGTATTCCATGATAGCTGTGCCCTCTTTCAGCAGGATAATGCTCTCTGCCACAAAGCAAAAATGGATCAGGAATGGTTTGAGGAGCACGACAATGAGTTTGAGGTGTTGACTTGGTCTCCAAATTCCCAGATCTTAATCCAGTCGAGCATCTGTGGGATGTGCTGGACAAACAAGTCTGATCCATGGAGGTTGGAGAACTTACAGGACTTAAGGGATCTGCTGCTAACATCTTGCTGCCAGATACCACAACACACCTTCAGGGGTCTAGCGGAGTCCATGTCTCGACGGGTCAGGACTGTTTTGGCAGCAAAAGTGGGAACAACACAATATTAAGCAGGTGGTCATAAAGTTATGACTGATCGGTGTGCATATTATATATATAATGTGTGTATTAGCAGCATGATCACTAACCACATCAGGTGCTGAAGATCGAGTTTTCCTTGAAAGTTCTCATATTCATTTGTAAACTCTGGTACAAAAACTGTAAAACGGCTCACCTGAACACTGCTGCAACCACGCGATACATAACGAGGTCAGCACAGACTTCTTGTCTGTTCAAGCAACTGTCTGTACGTACATTGATTTAAAAAGAACGGAAAAGCTGTAGAGAGATACAGTAAAGCATAGAGCACTCTTCTTTTGTATTTTGCTCATACTGGCTAATGTAAATAATTCATGTAAATTATTCATTTGCACTCTTGTGCCCTTTTCGGAGAATGCCACATGAGGGGTGTAACAACGCACAAATTAAGATTCCATATTATACAGTGGTTTCTCATTACAATAAGCTTACAATACAGCAAAATAAGCATTAGGCAGCTCTCTGTAGCCCTGGATGTGTTTTGGAATCCTGCACTAATTAAATACAGCATAGATTTTGTTGAATTTATGCAGTATATTGGCGCATATTTGCTGTATTAGTCTCAGTATGTTGTTCACAAAAGATTTGCCACATTGTAAAGTTTTTGTCCACCAGATGTTTTGGAACACAGTAATGTTTTGCCTGTTGAGTCGTAACACCCAAACACCAGAGTTTATCATTTGGGGAAATTTTCCAGCCTCTGCTTGCTGCTAAACGTAGGAGTTAGTAAATATAGATGCTAATATATTACTTTTATTACCTTTAATACTTAATTAGGTAACTATTAAGAAATACTAGTTCCGTGTTTAGTACTCTGTTTGTTATAATTGTCCCCAGACGATGCCATAGTTATTCATGGGCATCTGTGAGCTCGTGTATGCGGAAGAGCGCGGATAACGCGAGTGTGTTACTCTGCTCTGTGATACAGCATGAGTGGAAGTTTAAAAACAAAAAAGGTTCCTTGTTTTATTTGTCTTAGAGGAAGAACATGAGCCCAGTTCGAATCTGATTTATGACTGTTGTTACCAAAACCAAATTTAGCCCTACCCTGGAGTAGCAAAAGGAATCTGAGACTATCATGAGCACAACCTCATCGAAACTGAACAGCTAAAACACTAATAAATAAATAAATAAATAAATAAAAATCACCCTTTCCAGTCTTCAACTGGAAAAAAAATATTGAATAATAACTGAAGCTCTTGATGTGCGTCTGCATGATTGTTTGCATTGTGCTGCTGCCACGTGATTGGCTGATTAGATAAGTACATAAAGTGGAGGGTGGGGGTTTGTAAATGACGTGTGGTATCTGCCACGGATAAAATATTAAACGACTCTGACGTGGTTTAGAAAGATAGTCAGGTCTGGTTCCAGAAATAACATGATTTACACAGATTTGAGTTGGAACTTTAATTAGAATTTGACTGCATGGAGGGCAGATGATGACAATTACGTCCTTCCAACAAAAACCACCAAATGTGCACACACACACACACACACACACACACACACGCTTGTGTTTAAAGAGATTTAAAGAGTAAACTGATCTCAAGTAAACTGATCTGTCTCTTTGTCTTCACGGATGCTGAAACTCAATCCACAGATCCAGCTGACTGCGTCTCAAACCCGCCTCTGTTACTCCCACGACATATATTTGATTTACAAGTCAGGTGTCAAATCAAGTGGGTGGATGAATGGATGGAAGGAAGGAAAGAAGGAAAGAAAGAAAGAAAGTAAATGTACCTACCACAGTCAAATCAGATCAAATCTGGCCATATCCTGAAATCATCTAGAAATCAATCCAAAACATAAAGTCGACGGATGTGCATCAGAACAAATGAAATGATTCCAAAGCTTGGGATTTGAAGCAGATTGAAGGCAGATATAAAGCAAACGAACAAACAAGTTTTTAAACTTTATTTATATCACATTTAGAAAGCGAGATGCAAACTTTTGAACTGTTATCATTCTGATTTTCAGCATTAATATCCTAATATTCAGTATATGAGCATTTTCGCTACGTTAAATTCATTCATTCATCTGCAGAAAGCTCTTCATCCTGGTAGATCCAGAGCCTGTGTGTTGATTCAAGTCTGAGCAAATCTGACTGCTAATTAAGCCTTAAAATCGGTTCCAGAGCAACAGTGTTTTCGAGATCATGCAGCTCAAGAGCTTCAGTTAGTATTCGCATCAAACACACGGATTGTTTTTTTCTCCCCTCAGACGTGGCGTAGTAGACAGAACTTCACATCACCTCACGTTAAGAATGAGATGGTTCTGGGTTCTAAACTACCATCTGACTTTGGCCTTGTGAGGATTTTGTGGGTTCGCATGCGTGGGTTTTTAGTTTCATTTGTCTACTCTGTCTATTTACTGTACACGATGTGTAAACTCAATTATATGTTTAATTTGTGGACTCTGAGCTTCACCATCTCGTTTTTCTATACACTTACAGTATATATGCAAGTAAAGTAAAGTTCACTTTGACTTTGATTAGACCGGCCCTGGATGTACCCTGCCTCATGCCTGGAGTCAGCTGGGATTATCTCTAGTATCCTTACAGGAGAGTCAGTATAGATGATGGATGGACGTTGAATAGTTGTTGCTCTCAGACGGACTAGTCTGTTCTCTTTGCACACACGGGACATCATTTGAATACCGTAAACGTAAATGTAAATTTGAATGCCTCAGCACATCTGAGTATTCCTGCTAAACAGATGCATCCCTTTATTCTGTGTCTCTCTCTCTCTCTCTCTCTCTCTCTCTCTCACACACACACACACACCTCTATTCTGTCTCTCTCTCTCTCTCTCTCTCTCTCTCTCTCTCTCTCTCTCACACACACCTCTCTTTTGTCTCTCTCTCTCTCTCTCTCTCTCTCTCTCTCTCTCTCTCACACACACACACACACCTCTATTCTGTGTCTCTCTCTCTCTCTCTCTCTCTCTCTCTCTCACACA
>JAOVYU010000002.1:23034714-23047779 GCA_025674565.1 Synodontis membranacea
TGCGAAGAGTTTTCCTCACATCAGCCGTGGTCAGACATATCACCTGGTCATCGTGCGAGGGGGAGAATTTCTTTGCCGCTACGTCGTTCTGTGCGTCGAACCATGTGTAGAAGTCATTCACCGCATCTGGTAGGGCGGCATCACCATCACAGGTAGGTGGTGTTGTCCTGTAGTTGGTGATGACCTGGATACCTTGCCACATGCGCCGTGTGTCACCGCTGTCCCTGAAGTGATTTTGGATTTCCTGCCCATGGGCGCGTTTCACTGCTCTGATGGCCCGAGACAGTTTGGTCCTCGCTGTTCTTAGGGCCGCCTTGTCTCCAGCTTTGAAGGCAGAATCACGCAGCTCACGCAGCAGCTCACACGCCTCTGCAGTCATCCACGGCTTCTGGTTTGTCCTCGTGATGATGGTCTTGGAGATAGTGACGTCATCGATGCACTTACTGATGAAGCCAGTCACTGATGAAGTTGATGCTATCGCCGTTGGATGCAGCCTCCCTGAACATGTCCCAGTCAGTGTGCTCAAAACAGTCCTGATTTAAAAAAGAAAATTAATAAATTATGCCCTTATTATGCTTTTTACTAGATGTTTACATAACTAAGTAATATGTTTTTTTTTTTCACTTTTTTTTTTTTTTTTGCAAAACATAAAGAAACACACACACACACACACCATATCTTGGCTCATGGACTACGTTTAGGGTAAAATTAGACGGAATACCGTGTAAACACCAGCAAATTCAAACCGCAATCATGTCATGTGAACTGTGTAGAAATATGCTTGGAATATGGAGGCCATACTGCACTGAGAGGTGTTAGGGAGGAAGTTTAAGGTCACACGGAGGTCACTGAGAGTTGGTAATGATCTCAGTTGAATCACTGTCTTTCTAATTTCATTTTCTGATACTAACACCAATCATCTGGGCGGCATGGTGGTGGGGCAGTGGTCAGCACTGTCGCCTCACAGCAAGCAGGTTCCCGGGTTCGTCGGCTCGGGGCCTTTCATGCGTGGAGTAGGGTTAGGGTTAGTGTTAGGGTTAGTGTTCTCCCCGTGCATGTGTCGGTTTCCTCGGGGTGCTCTGGTTTCCTCCCACAGTCCAAAGACAGGAGAATTAGGCTATCTGGGTACTCTAAATTGCCCCATAAGTATCAACATGACTGTGAAGGACTGTCTGTCTCTCTGTGCTAGCCAATGACAGACTGGTGACCTGTCCAGGGTGTACACTGCCTTTCTCCCAAAGTCAGCTGGGATTGGACCCAGCTTCCCTGCGACCCTTAACGGATAAGCAGTATACATAATGGAATGATTTATTATCCACACATTAAAGAATTTTTCTTACTAATGATAGCTAAACAAGTACTACACTTTATTGAAAAAATAAAGGTTACTGAAAGACCTAGGGTTTCTTCAGACCCCACTGACAAAACACGTAAAAGTACCAAGAGAAAACTTTTTTAAAAAAATGAATGGTAAAGGAATGGTGACTTTGACAAAAAACATTTCTCTAAAATCTCCTGAGGAATCCTTTTTTTAAATTAGTGTACTTTTACCTTTTCATTTATGCTATCCACACTTACAGACCATTAAATAAAGGCGGTTTATTAAAATATATAGGACATAAATCAGCTACACAAAAAGGCTTATCAAAAAAATAAAAACTACAAGACTGTAAAAAATATATATATATATTTTCTTTAAAAAATATGATACCATATAAATTCAGACCTAAATGGCAAAAATGGCTGTATTTGCAAAAACAGCAAGTAAACAAACACGAGAAATGTATTTTCAATAATATTGGATTTTTTTAATTCATATTTTTATGCCTGCTAACTTCAGTTGAAAGTGAAAATTAATTTGAATTTGTGTGCAGTTATTGAGTAATCGTCTAGAAGAAAAGGAAGTATGTTTTATAATTTATGCATGAAAAGGTTAGACTTTCAAAATGATGAAACATGCAAGCATTCAAAGAGACCCACTTTCATGCAGTTAACAATAAATCACATGATCACCCGTTTGCTCCTCATAAGGCGGGTTCTTTCTCCTGATTGGTTGTTTTTTTAAAAGTGATTCACCTGTGCAGGTGAGGGTGAGAGGTGCCATCAGAAAGTGAATCCCTGAAACGCTGGTGCAGAGGGAAATGAAATATCATTTGTAGTTTATGATTGGTAGGTAAGATAAGAAAAAAAAAAAAAAGCAATATGAAGCCAGAATTTTAGGCTTGCTTTTGGTGTGCTTTAACTGATTAATTCACTGCTCTTAATAAATTTAGTTTACACTTCTTTACAACATGTAGGTGAGAGTGTTGTGTGATATTGTGCTTATGTAGTTTGGTTTGAAGAATGTAATGAGAAAGAACTGGAAAACATTCATGGTTTTTGCCTTGATGCTTAGTATAACTTTTACTGTATCAAAGCAATTTTTAGATGCTTTTGGGAAGATTTTTAGTTTGTCTTGAAAAATGAATTTTGATCTTATAGGAGTTCCCAACACAATCATTTATTTTATGCCTACATGTGTGCTCTGTGAGTGTTGTTGCGTTGTTGTTTCTTGGTTTCCTGTTGCCCTATTAACATGGTTTGGGTTTCTGTTGCAAAGAGACACAAATTTATCTACTATGTTGTAAGAAACGTGCGATTTCAATTCCCGAAACTGAAATTGCATTCAGTGCTACATGGTTTTGTTCATTGCCCTTTCAGGTGTTATTTTCCGTGACACTTGGGATTTTATGTCTAAAGTAACCATACTTCAGAAAACAAACCAAATACATAACGTTAATAATTCCAAATATGAACCAAATGATTATTTGATATTTCACATTGTTCACTTTTTTTTTTTTGTAATTTTTCCCTTCCAGATGTGGCCTTGATGCTTCAAGTATAGATCTTCAGTTACACTTCATCTTACCGTCACGTTTCTGAGCGCAGCAGATATAAGAAAGCTTGTGCAGTGAACAGTCCGGGATGTCGACCACCTCTCAGAAGCACAGGGACTTCGTGGCCGAGCCCATGGGGGACAAACCGGTCACTGCTTTGTCGGGCATTGGGGATGTTCTGGGCAAGAAGCTGGCAGAGCAGGGCTTTGACAAAGTGAGCTCAATGTCTGGCCTACAAAATTGTGTTAGGAAAATGTGATGTGGGTTTGTAGTCTCCACCTGTTTTGTATGGTTTTTCCTCCTCTTTCTATAGGTTTCTTAAGGTTTGCTTGAATATTTAGTCACATTTAGGCATTATTTATTATAACTTTCTAAAGGACTCTTTTACTCTTTCATGCTGTAAACATCAGACCCTTGATATAAATCTCTGATTAGATTTCCAGTTTTTCAACTGACACACTGTCTCTCTCTTTTTTTTTTTTTTTTTTTTTTTTTCTGTAGTGCGTGGTAAAAGGTTCTGCTTATAAGGTTAGGGTAATAAAGATTTGCGAAATGTTTTCCATATCTACATTTATGGCATAACTGCCTGGTTTATTCTCCATCTACAAACAGCAGCATTTGGTGGAAACGCAACATGCAGAGCTGATGGCAACACAAACTGTGTAACAATGTTCAGTGCTAGTTGGGCAATGAAGTGCAATACCAGCGGCTGTGAGCTGTGACAAATGGTGAAAGCTTGAAGAACACACAAAAGAGCATTGCCGGGTTAAAACATTTTCTGTGTAAAAACTGCAAAGGTTATTAGTAATTTTTGCTTTTTTAAAAAAACTTGCATAAAAGGGAGATGATCGAGGGTGGGTCTTGTGGAGAACAATGACTTTGAACAATGACCTGAAACATGCTGAAAACACCAGACCCTTGATATTAATCAACAGCATTTATATTTATGTTTCAGGCATTTATAGTGTTGGGACAGTTCCTGTTGCTGAGGAAGGACCTTGAACTGTTCTCCGAGTGGCTGAAGGACACCAGCGGAGCCAATTCGAGGCAAGCGGCCTCCTGTTCTCAGTGTCTGGCCGAATGGTGTGATGCCTTTCTCTGAATCTGGGGTCATTTCTTTTCTTCCTTAAACTACTTTCACTTTTGGCATCATGGGACAGTTTTAACCTCTGAGCAAATGTATTCCATGTTTCGTCTTCTCTGATTTGCTGTTCGACGGTAATTATGTATTTGACGTTACTGTTTAAAAGCACTGATGGTTCTTAATAGAATATTTAGCTGACTTTAAAAATAAAGTGTGGAGAAAAGTTTCAGGATGTTTGTCACTTGATTTGGTTCTCAGTTTGGAAAAACCTACAAATGACCAAGAAAGGTTAGGTCATTGTGTAAAGAGAAACAGTTGGCATACATTACATACTGTTGGCGTACAGTTTAAATGTCTTCTTTGTCCACCATGTGCTATTTTTACTCAAACACATGACTCAAGACGAGCTTGATTCATTAATTTTTTCTCCAATGAATGAAACTGGGCAAGTCGGAACAGGGAAAATACTGGATTGAGGAAATGCATAGGATTGTGGAATGCTGCTGCATGTCCTTAAATGCCGCTACCATCCCTTTGTACAGAAGTGTTGGAAAGGAGTTTAAGCTTTTATTTCCTGATTCTTTATTTTTTTACATCTAGATGAGATGTACGTAGTAGAATATGAAAGCTGAATTTATTTAATCCATTGTCGCATTCATCATATGCTGTTCCAATACTTTTGGACTGTTTGAAAGTCACAAAAGCATTTGTGCGATTGACTGCAGTGTCCACATCTTTCATACCATTTTCTGTAGATGCTGTTATGTGCAAGTATATTGATTTATCTATTTACTAAAATGACATGAAAGTAAACATTGTAAGAACCATATACACCGATCAACCACAGCATTAAAAACCACCTGACTAATTTTGTGTAGGTCACCCTTGTGCTGCGAAAGAACAGCTCTGACCCGTTGAGGTTCGGATTCTACGAGCCCTCCGAAGGTGTGGTGTGGTATCTGGCACCAATACTTGAGCAGCAGATCCTTTAGGTCATGTATTCTGTGAGGTGGGGCCATAGATCAGGCTTTTGTCCGGCAAATCCCACAGATGCTCGATTGAATTAAGAACAGGGAAGTTTGGAGGCCAAGTCAACACCTTTAAAATCTTTGTCATGTTCCTCAAACGATTCTTGAACAATTTTTTTTTTGCGGCGTGGCAGGGCGCATAATCCTACTGAAAGAGGCCACTCTCATTTGTGAACGCCATTGCCTGAAGGTGTGTCCTTGGTCTGCAGCAGTGTTTTGGTAGGTGGTACGTGTCAAAGTAACATCAACATGGATTGCAGGACCCATGGTTTCCCAGCAGTACATATCCCAGAGCATCACGCTGTCTCCGCCGGCTTGCCTTCTTCCCACAGTGCATCCTGGTGCCATCAATTCCCCAGGTAAACAAGAAGCACCCACCTGGCCATCTAGATGATTTATCAGACCAGGTCACCTTTTTCCATTGGTCCATGGTCCAGTTCTAATGCTCACGTGACCATTGTACTGTAGGTGTTATCGTTGGTGTACAGTGTAGCACTCTCTGGGCACTAGCCAGCATTAACGTTTGCAGCAATTTGTGCTGCAGTAGCTCCTTGGGATATTTTTCACTCCCAGTGACCCTTGGGTGCCAATGACCCTGTAACTGGTTCACCATTTGTTTTTATTTTTGCAACTTTGGTTGCAAGACCAGTGCACACTGGGAACAACCTCCTGACCTGTCATTTTTGGGCCCTGACCCAATCGTCTAGCCGTCACAATTTGGTCATTGTCAAAGTTGCTCAGATCCTTACACTTACCCATTTTTCCTGCTTCTAACACATCAACTTCAAGAACTGATTGTTTACATACTGCGTAATACTGTTTAATCGCACCCCTTGACAATGAAACTGTAAAGAGATAATCAGTGTTGTTCTCTTCACCTGTCAGTGGTTTTAATGTTATGGCTGATCGGTGTACATAACAGCATCTGTTGTTTGTATGTTAATGGTTACTCTCAGAAATAAGGTTCCAACTTAACTTTTCCTTCTTGCTGAGGTGAAACCACCAAGGGCACATTTTGAACATTTTAGTATGTAATTTTTTTTTACCTGGAAACCTTTCGGAGTCTCTTTTAATTAGCTTTTAAATGTACACGGTGGACATTTTGATCCAAGTATGGACCTTAAATGATTTCTACAGGTGTACTTCTGTATGTTCCTGTTCCAGGTGAAAGATGCCTATTAAAGTTTCATCAGATGACTCCTTGATGGTACCTCCAGAGTTTGGGGTATTCTGGGTTTGAAGCGCTTCATTTATTCGTTTTAATTGACAGCAAAGACGCTGTTCAGAAGTGACAAACGATCTCAGTATGTTTTGTACTTATTTTGTTCATACTGTATGTTCTGTGGAAAAGTGTGTATTACTCCACCACATTAAGTAAACACCACCCTCTTGTGTGCAAATGTCCAATCTACACCAATCACCGCACCGGAGAGATGACTTAAGTCTTTCACGGTTGACATGTTTAACTCACACATATATTGTAATTGTTTTATATCAATGAAAACACTACCTAAAGTGGTTTTTGTGTTTAAAATAAATAAATGTTCGTGTGACGTGCACACTGTAACCAAAGCAACAATCTTACCAGGCTAGTTTCAGCTAACTAATTAGCCTAGCTTGTGTTCTTTTTTAGGTTTATCATTGTCAGTAATAATAAATACGCCTTTGCTGTAACTTTGGAGGTTTACAATTATTATTTTTCTGTTGCTTTCAGTAACACTGGAATATTGGCTTTTAATTATATTACAGTGCTTTTTGCGAAAATATTCAACCCCAAGTTTTAAGACTACAAACGAGTGTTCCATCCAGTGTTGGTAGAACCACTTATTGCAGTTTAACCCTTTTTACACGGCATTAATAGAAATACTTTGAAATTTCAGCCTTAGAGTGTAATTGGTGGATATATTTTAGCAAAGATTTTTATTTTTATTTTGCAAATCAAGGTCAATAAATTGACCATATTAATTACCATATATAGGTCCTCGCCAAAAATTCCAAAAAGTATAAATATAAAAATGTAAACTTAAAGGACCATTTATTTCTTTGCAAAATTAAAAAATTCAAATCCACGTGGTTCTACAAGGCCATTTTGAATGTTCCTTGAAGTTACCAGATTTGCTCCAGCATGGATGCTTTATTGACTACAGTTTTCAAACAGTGCCACAGATTTTCTATGAGATTCAGATCTGGACTTTGACTTGGGCCCCTGTAGAACATTAACGTTTGTGTTCTGTGCTTTTCTACTGTTCTACTGAGTTGCTGTGGCTTTGTGTTTGAGACCACTGTCCTGTTGAAAGACTTCTCCCAAGCTTTCGTGTTTTTTATCTGTATTTTACTCTATTTTTCTCCCTTTAATTTTGAAAAAAAAAAAAAAAAAGGCCAGTTTATGAGGAGGAAGAGTTCACAGAGCATGATGCTGCCACCACCATGCTTCACTGTAGGCATGGTGTTAAAGTGAAATATGGCCAGTGTTAGTTTTGCACCGTATATAGTGCTTTGAAACTTGCCTAAATAGAGTACCTGTCTTGGTATCACACCAAAAAAAAATAAATAAATCTTCACACATTACCTTATCTTTAACTTCCTTAGAATAGTCCTTAGTCTTCGTTTTTCCACTTTCTTCCTTCCGACTCTTCAATTGAGCTGTTTAAATATTACACAGGTGAAGACCAACTATAGGTGAAATGTGTCCTTATTAAAAAAAAAATGGAAAGAACAAACAGAGTCAAGGATGTAGTTACTTTATATTTCCAAAAAAATTACCTCAATAGTACATTATGGCATGCTTAATTCATGGCACAAATACACAGCGGCTCATGGATCACCAGTCAACACATTTCACACTCGTTTATATCAAGAACATTCAACACGGAGGAGGTATTTCATCTCACATTCTGTAGAAAATCAATATCAAATACAATCAAGACACAGAAACACTTTTTCCCAGAGCAAAAATGACCAGTAATACAAACAAAACCATTTTAATGAGTAACATTTCTGTAGTAGTCCCGTAGTAGTTTTGTGTGTGTGTGTGTGAAAAGGTTTGTGTACCATATATATTTTTATTAGCTTCCTTGCATCCAGACAAACATGTTTGTTTGATTACTTTATGCATTTCCAAGTTCTCTGGCCTTACAGGCAGTTTAATCACTTTTAGCGCATTTAACACCAACCGTTTACGTGCACACCAAAGAACTGATGTTGGTTTGAGAGTCGGTCCAAGATATGATCATGTATAGATCACAGTCGAGTTAACGTCCAATGCCTTGAGAATGTCAGAGTCATGTCAAATGATCAAAAACATGGGCTCGGGTTTGCCTTGTTTGCATTTCCTAAGCAGGGACATTTTCTAGCCCAGTGAATCATTATCCATGAAAAAGGCTTCTTTGATCAACATATTTTAGTTAAATACCAAAAGGTTTCATCCCAGGTCCAACAAGTGAAAATAAAACAAGTGAATACATTCAGATATAGCTAGTATTTTCTATTATATGATTTTGATCAACCAAATAGAAGATGATTAAACCTATTCCTAGATATTATAACTTATTCCAAGATTCAATTTTATTTCTAGAAAGAAGAATAAGAGCCAGTATGCAGTATACCAGAAAAATAAGGAAAAATAAGCTTGATATAAGGTTAAATTAAAAAAAAAAATGTAATTTAGAATCTTTTTTTTTTTTTGCAGCGAGTTATTTGTATAAAATGAAATTCAAACAAAAATTTGAATGCTGGCAGAAACATGGCTCAGAGTTGCAGTTGTTCGAAAAATAAGCAGTCGTCATCTGCTGTGTGTGAAATGCCTGTGTGAATGCAGGTTTAGAGCATTTTGCTGAGACTTTAAACTTACTGATGAAGACATCTGGTGTACGCACTGATCACCGATTACGTTTGTACACGGACATAATATGTGCTCAGAACAGTATTTCTAATTTTTCAGTACGAATTAGACTGGTGCATAATTTTGTGACCAAATTTGCGATTTTCTAAAATAATATACAGAGTTAGTCTTTAAAGTAATCACCATTAGATTCTATGACTTCAGATAGACTGTTCAGTTTTCATTTTCAGTAAGCACGTCATCTTGGGTGAGGGGCAGCGAGAGTACATTGTGAACTGAACACCATACACATGCACACACACTCATTCACACCAAGGGGCAATTAAGAATGGCCAATCCACCTGCTACTGAATTATTATTTTTAACATTTTTTATACTTTTGTGTGGAAATCGGAAAACCTGGAGGAGACCCACATGATCGCGTAAATAAAATGCCACCGGGAAAGTAACCCGAGTTCAGGATTGAACAGGGGCAAAAAAAAAAAAAAAAAAAAAAAAAAAAGAGATTTGTGCATTGAATAAAAAAATGTCGAAAGATGGCAAATTTAGGCCTATAGTGTCTTAATCTTCGATAAATGATATTGTGTGTTTGGGAAAAAAAAAAAAAAGAAAGGAATAGGTGTCTAGGTGTGTTTTCATCATAAAAATAAAAGGACTACTTCTTATATACAGTTGTCAGTTGGGCTGCTGTGTGCATGTAAACAAAGTTTGCATCTAGTGAAACGCTAGTGCTGCTTCTTCTTCATGTTCTTATTCCCAGTCTGAGTGCTGATCCGGGATCTGCTGTTCCTTTACAGCTTCATGAACAGATTAACAGAGAAAAGAAATGAGCTGATCCGACATCAGCACTCTGCGCGTCACACGCTTCATTCGTACTCAGGTCATCAGGGTCATCGCCTCTTACAAGGTAAAAGCCTATGAAGTCTTTCGTGCGCAAATGTGAAAACTGGACCTGGTTAATGTCTGCGGAGGGATTCCATGTAATAGAAGGTGGCTCCTAAAGCCCAGCTGGTCTCCACGTCGTTGATTTTTCTGGCCAGCTGAAAAACACACAAATAATAACTTGCTAATGTGTGGATTAATGGAAAAGTATGATTATAACAATCATAATTATCATACAAGTCATTATAATGAAGTTCATTACATATACACACACGTGAATTGTCTGTGTGTGTGTCTCCATCTCTGTGAATGCATGTTTATTTGTGTGTCTCAATCTCTGTGAGTGTGTGTGTGTGATGTTTCTTATACCTTCAGCTCCTTGTCCATGGGGAAGCCGAGCTCCTGCAGCAGCACTGAGATGTAGGTGAGGTCCAGACAGAGGAAAGGGTTCTCTCCTGCACTATCCTCCATGTTCTTGCACGCTGCACATAAAACACAAACAGTTCACCCATAAACACACACTTTACCTTATAACTTTCAGGAACGTCACGCTTATCCAACATGTCCGCCTTCTCTGTTCCCTTGCCAGTCTCTTTGGACGAAAGTCACTGCTAAGTTTTAAGTGTAAATTTGATAACTCTTCACTCAAAGGTTTCTGGACAGCTGGAGGTTCTTATGTTTTATTACAGTTTATTTATGACAAAACAAAAGTAAAGGTAAAGAAGGCTGACAAGGAGAAATATTACGGTATTTCAACAGTCTTTGCATTTAAGCACTAATTAATTTGCCCCTTACAGACCCTAAATTGCTGTCTAGTTTAACGTTTGTGCACTTAAACCAGTAAATCCTTCCGATTAAACTCGGCTGAAAGTAATACGTGTTATGTCATAAAATCTAAGAGCCAATCAGGTACAAATATGCAAATGAAAGCCATACAGCACAAGTTCACTGCTTTTTTTCAGCTATATTTTTTATAAAAATCTAGGATTTCTATGGTTAAACCATTTATTTATTAGATAGATAGATAGATAGCTAGAGAGAGAGAGAGAGAGAGAGAGAGAGAGAGAGAGAGAGAGAGATTTCTTTTGGTTTCTTTAAACCACAGAACGCTACCTTTAATCTATAAAAACAAAAAGACTTATCAATATCTAGACAATCTGGTTAGGAATTACAGTTCTTTCTAATATCTACCACTCTTACTTAGCAGACTGAAAGGCAACTTTAACACACTCCAGGTGCAAAAATACACAAAACAAATCCACATTTGAACTAATGATGCCTCAACATTACCACTGTCCCATAAACAACTAGACAACCAACTGCGTACTTACATACACTACTCACAAAAATTTAGGATGTTCGGCTTTCAGGTGAAGTGTCAGGATGAAGCTAAAATGCACTATAACCTCTACAGGTGAACTGAATGTGACCTTCCCTAAACGTTTGAATGCACTTGTCCGACTGTTCAATGTTTCAGAACTTTTTACACAACTTGCTGTTCTCTGACAAGGAGCTTAAGGGCAAAATTCACAACAGGTGTTTGATCCATGAATCGACCGATAAATTTCCTGGTTCAGTCAGTATTAGTATTTAAACAGTCCTCCTCATCGTGCTGTTCACATTTTGACATCATGAGACCAAGACGACATCTAACAATTGATCAACAGTACCTCGCCATTGCGAGGCTTCGAACAGGATGTTCTCAGACGGAAGAGGCCACTGAGCTTAGAGTGTCACAGAGGGCCATCAGCAGGTTGCAACAGAGATACAGAGACTGGAAGAGTCACAGAAAGGCACAGAAGTGGACGTCCTTGAAAGTCGATTCACGGTGAGCAGTAATGATGGCCGCCAACGATGTTGGGAGACGTCAAGGAGCGCGCTATGCATCAGCCACTGTTGTCACCAGACGAGTCTTTGGTGGTGGTGGTGGTATTACAGTGTGGGCAAGTGCGTTTACTCAATACAGAACTGCCCTACACTTTGCGAATGGTACAGTGACAAGCCCATACTACCTGAATAACATCATTAATCCAGTCATTGTGCACCTTCATGAACAACACAGGCCTAATTTCATCTTCATGGACAACAATGCTCCAGCACATCAAGGTCGCATCATTAGGGAACGGCTGCTGGAGACTGGGGTACCTGGAATGGAGTAGCCTGCACTTTCTCCAGACCTGAATCCCATAGAAAACCTATGGGATCATTGCCATGTCGAAGATCATAACTGTACCCCAGAACCTCAATGAACTGAGGGCCGCCCTTCAAGAAGAGTGGGATGCCATGCCTCAGCAGCCAATAATTCGACTTTTGAACAGCATGAGACGTCGCTGTCAAGCTGTAACTGATGCTCAAGGGCACACATAGAGACATTGACATTTTTTGTTGTGGTATACTCACCACTGTTGTTGGCTTTTGTTTCAATAAATTGTTTGAGATGAGGAAATCACCATTGCATGCTTCTACTGTACTTAAATGCACTACTTTCATGATATAATATCACTGTAGTGTGAACTTTTTACGTTTTCCATAAATTTCACCCGAAAGCCAAAGATCTTTAACTTTTCGAGAGTAGTGTATGATCCTAAAAAAATTTACTGCTTTACGTGCATCTGTTTTTATCCTCTTATATTAAAGCTGATGTCTTTAACCTAAGAGTTCTTGCTTCATTTCAGATACAGTGTGAAAAACTTAATTCATTGTATGTATCTAATAAGATTAAACAGCACAAAAAAGTTCACCTTACCCGTTTTGGCACCATCTACGTAGTTGCTTACTCGAAGAGAGCCTCCATTCTTCTCATCTGTGATACAAATGCAGTGTTTATGATGACACAGAATTAGACAAGTGAGAAAAAGTCAGTTTTTTTTCTAAGATGTTCAGTGCATACCGATGAGGCCCAGTTCCACAGCACGGTCATAGTAATACGAGAACGCATAGAACTCCATGTGTTTCACCTCATCTGCTTTCTGCACTCGTTTGTAGATCATCTTCTCCACTTTGCTCAAGCAGGATTCGTAGATGGGCTCTCCTGAAAGTAAAAAAAAAAAACAACGACTGGATCAAAGATCATGAGCAACAAAAAATATAGCAGAACTGGCCTGACCCTCAGCAACTAATCTGTGCCGTTCACACGAAGGCATTTTATTATTCATTCATTCATTCATCTTCAACCTATCACTCAGGTGTGAGGCTGGAACGTTTTATTTTGAAGTATATTAATTATAATGACAAACATACAGTGCTGCTTGAAAGTTTGTGAACCCTTTAGAATTGACTACATTTCTGCTTAAATGTGACCTGAAACATCATCAGATTTTCACACAAGTCCTCAAAGTAGATAAAGAGAACCCA
>JAOVYU010000002.1:23066861-23081515 GCA_025674565.1 Synodontis membranacea
ACACCCCTCTTTGTAACTGGATCCTGGACTTCCTCACAGACAGGCCACAGACTGTCTCCATAGGAAACAACTCCTCCGGGATCCTCAGACTGAGCACAGGCTCCCCGCAGGGCCGTGTGCTTAGCCCACTGCTTTTCACTCTGCTGACGCATGACTGTGGTGCACAGTACACTTCAAATCACATAATAAAGTTTACAGACGACACAACAGTAGTGGGTCTCATCACCAACAACGACGAGTCTGCCTACAGAGAGGAGGTAAAACATCTGGTGAACCGATGTCAAAATAACAACCTGTCCCTTAATGTTCAGAAGACCAAAGAGATGGTTGTTAACTTCAGAAAGAGCCCAGCGGCCCACACCCCACTGCACATCAACGGATCTGCTGTCGAGATAGTCAGCAGTGTGAAGTTTCTGGGGGTGCACATGGCAGACGATCTTTCCTGGAACCTGAGCACCATCACCATCACAAACAACGTCTTCACTTTCTTCGGAAACTGAAGAAGGCCAGCCTCCCACCTCCCATCCTCACGTCATTCTACCAAGGGACCATCGAGAGTGTTCTCTGCTGCTACATCACTGTCTGGTATGGAAACTGCACCACCGCTGAAAAGAAGACCATACAGCGGATAGTGAAGACAGCAGAGAGCATCATCGGGGTCCCTGTCCCATCCATCTCCCAACTCTATGACAAACACCTGATCCGCCGAGTGAGCAGCATACTGAAGGACACTTTCCACCCCTCACATGCACCGTTCTCCTCCTCCCATCTGGCAGACGGTTCCGTGGCATCAGAACTGTGACTGCCAGACACTGCAAGAGTTTCTTTCCGCAAGCAGTCAGGGCCCTCAACTCACTGACAACAAAGAACTGAACAAAACCTACGTAACACACATACACACTCTCAACACAAACACAAACAACACACACAATGGGCTCTTAAATTCAAAAACTCACCAAAACAAACTCTTTAAACTATAGTGAATTATGTTCTACACAATGTAGGTTTTATTTGATCATGCACACAGTTACATTATCTTATTTATTGCGTGTGGTCTGATCCAACAGATGAGTTTGTAATGTATGGGGCTGCATAGCCACAGACCAGTCAGCCCATTGCTGACCCCTGTACACCACCAAAAGTGCCAACAATGAGCATCAGAACTGGACCACAGAGCAATGGAAGAAGGTGGCCTGTCTGAAGAATCATGATTTCTTTTACATCACATGGATGGCCGGGTGCGTGTGCGTCGCTTACCTGGGGAACACATGGCTCCAGGATGCACTGTGGGAAGAAGGAAAGCTGGCGGAGGCAGTGTGATGCTCTGGGCAATGTTCTGCTGGGAAACCTTGGGTCCTGCCATCCATGTGGATGTGATTTTGACACGTACCACCTACCTAAGCATTGTTGCGGACCATGTACACTCTTTCATGGAAACGGTGTTCCCTGATGGCTGTGGTCTCTTTCAGCCGGATAATGCTCTCTTCCACAAAGTGAAAATGGTTCAGGAATGGTTTGAGGAGCACAACAACAAGTTTGAGGTGTTGATTTGGCCTCCAAATTCCCCAGATCTCAATCCAATCGAGCATCCGTGGAATGTGCTGGACAAACAAGTCTGATCCATGGAGGTCCCACCTCACAACTTCCCGGACTTAAGGGATCTGCTGATAACGTCTTGGTGCCAGAT
Source organism: Synodontis membranacea (assembly GCA_025674565.1). Classification (NCBI taxonomy): domain Eukaryota; kingdom Metazoa; phylum Chordata; class Actinopteri; order Siluriformes; family Mochokidae; genus Synodontis; species Synodontis membranacea. The sequence goes on from JAOVYU010000002.1 coordinate 23,068,549, forward strand.
ACCACAGCACACCTTCAGGGGTCTAGCGGAGTCCATGCCTTGACAGATCAGGACTGTTTTGGCAACAGAAGAGGGACCAACACAATATTAGGCAGGTGGTCATAATGTTATGCCTGATCGCTGTATATAAAGTGATACTTTCCAGTCACATACGAAAAATCAAAAGCACACAACTGTGCCTAGTTTACTTAATGAGTCTGTGTGATACGCCATTATTACTACATCATCACAGCAGCTGTTATACAATAAGGTATTCACTGAATGGATGCGAATGCTTAAACAGCATGTGTCCTGGTCACATCCTGCAAAGCACAAAAAACACCAGCATCACGTGTTGCTAATTGTTTTGCTGGTCTGTTGTTTAATTAGAAAACAATAGTCTGTCCATGCATCCATCCTCCTCCCTACACAACCACCCACACTCACACACACACTCACACACACACTCACGCATTCACACATTTATCAATCAGGCCAAGACCCCGCCTCTGCTCCACTAATTATGCAAAAAGAGGCTCTTCGTAGATTAACCTAATTCAGAGAAGTAAACAACTCTTAGGCTTGGGATTAAAGTTTTATTTTTTTTTGCAAATTAGATGAGGCGCAGTAGTGATCTACAAGTCTCCATAATCTCACTTCCCACCTCGTTTCAAGACACACTTCAAATCTGTCACTAATGAACTACGTAACGGCACACGTTCCTGCCGCTGGGCCGCCTTAGGCCTTAAAGATTATGATTAAAGATGCAAATCTGCCCTTTAGACACTCTGATTAGATATTCATGTATGTTTATTCATTTGGAAGATGCTTTTACCCTGACATAGATTGGATCGCATGTAGATTAGATTGAGTCATAGGGTACAGTTGAAGACCAAGGGTGTGGCTGATGGGTCAGAGAGTAGCCTTGTGAGATCTGAACTCACAGACTTCTGTTAAAACCATGTCTAATGCATCTGTACAGGAACGTCTGGTTTAATTCTTGCAAGTGCAGGGGTCCAAGCATTTTTGTCTGGTTCAGTGGCACAAAATGAACTACTCTGTAATTACATTAATCGTAAATAATGTGATATGGTAGATTTGCACACACATATATATAGATATTGCGTACTATACAACAGCGCTCTTCTGTCTTATCTAGCAAGGGTGGGTGTGGCTGTGTTCAGCCAGCCAAACGGGAGCCACACCTGATTCCGCTTCTTTTAATCAGTTTATGTTAGTCTCCAGCCAACCAACACAGCAAGAAGGTTCTGGGTTCGAGTTTGCATGTTTTCTCTGTTACTGAGTGGGTTCTTCCAGGTGCTCCAGTTTCCTCAAAAAAGCCACAGTCAGCTGACTCGTCTAAGTTGCCCATAGGTGTTAATGTGAGTGTGAATGATTGTTTGTCTGCGATTAGCGAACTCTCCAGGGTGTACCCCACCTCTTGCCCGAAGTCAGCTGGTACAGGCTCAAGCTTCTACATAACCCTTAACACATTAGCGGTGTAGATAATGGATGGATGGATGGATGGATGGATGGATGGATGGATGGATGGATGGAAGCCACACCAGCCATTTCTGGATAAGACTGAATACCCCGCTGCACACACACTAATGTTGCTTGCATGAATTTTTCTTTTCAGCTTGTCACAGATGTCAATGCCTCACAGTTCCCTGGTTCCCAGGGAGAGAAAATCCTGAGCTCAGGTGACTTTCTGTGTAGCCTTTCACACAAGAAACAATATATCTCCACCCTGGATGCTCTGGTTTGCTCTAACCATAACTGTAGGTGGCTTCCAGCTCCACCCTGACCCTGACCCTGACCAGGATAAATCAGGTGTTTTTAGACACAAACTAATTTAATTACTTAGTTTAAAGAAATATATGTTGACTTGTTTCACGTAGCTTAATAGGCTATTTCTTTCTTTTCAAATGAAGTCTTAAAAGAGTCTTAAGAGAAGATCACTCATACTTGGAAAGTTTATCCGAACAATCCAAAAATGCAGAACAATCCAAATAAACTAAATAAAATTTAATTTACTTAATCCTGCCTTGAATTGATTAAATATTTTTCAGAGACCTCTGAGCATGTTCAGAAGTCACACGGTGTTGTGACATCATTGGGTGTCTTGAATAATGTTAAACAGCATAACTTGCCTCTTCAATTACATTTTTAAGCATAACTTAAACAGAATACTGTCATAACAATCAACAGTATGTCAACAGAACGCAGTGCTATTAGTGTGTGTGTGTGTGTGTGTGTGTGTGTGTGTGTGTGCTATAATGTTTTCATGAGGGTGCGTGTGTTTAATTAACCCTGAGAGATTTCCTTTGTCCTTATTCCCTAGAGAGAGAGAAAACCGCGTCCTAACGCCCCACACTCTCTCCTGTACACTCCCACACACGCGCTATTCATTATGTGTGTGTGTGTGTGTGTGTGTTATCTTTAAAGCTGCAACTGATTCCATCAACCCCTTTATTGTGTCCTTCTGCTGCGCTTTAGAGCAACCAACAAAAACCCCGTCTAATTGATGAATGAATTAACTGATTAATTAACGGATCAATTAAACAACTGTAGACCTTTTTTGAGTAGACGATTTGGCGTATTCGGGGATTTTAATCACTGTAGGTCTGATGTACGTCGATGTATGTCTGATAGATTTCATTTGATAAGCTGTAGCTCGTCACGCATGCGCTTGGAAACGCGCACTAAATGCGCAAACGGTGCAGCTTTACATCGCGAATGGTGAATATGGTCAGGCACAGAAGTGTGAAAAAGTTATAAAGCCCTAAAAAAAAAAAAAAAAAAAAAAAAGGTCATTTCAGTAATGAAGATAACAACTGTGTTCATAAGTAAAGTTAATATTTAATGAAGACAGTGAGGAGCGCTTGTTTAGGATTGATAAGCCGTATGATTAATAATTGTTTTAAATAATGATCCTGGTGTATACAAATAGCCTTCTTTTTTTTTTTTTTATAAATTATTATAAATCTTTACTCTGGAAAATTAGCAACCTAACAAAAGGCAAACATTTTATTAATTTACCTCTCTTTTACCTTATTATGAAGTGTTTTTTTTCCTCTAATTCTTATAGTTTTTATTTAAGAAAGAACAAGAAGTTACACTTTTATTAGCTTGTACTCATGTATGACGTGGAACATTCGTGAAACACTTTAGTTCCTTTTATCTCTTATCTATAAACAATAATATTCTTCTCATTATAAATGTTAAATAACCTTAATGTCTCCTTAAGTATCACCATATTGAAAAAATTTCCTTTGTTAAATAACAACCCATTTGTTATTTCACTGTGTGTTATTATTTAATTACTTAAATTATTATTTTATTATTTAATTACTGATAATTACAGTCAATTCTGGAGATGCAAGATGCAGGTTAGCTACAGGGACAGGAACAGATTTTACTGAGTAGGGAAGTTATAGATTAACTGCTGGGGGGGAATGTCTTTCTATTTGACAAATTGATTCCATCTGATTTCTGCAATTTGTGATTTTCAAAGCCATGCTTTTGGTCTGATTTCAGTAAGTGTAGTTTTAAACAGGCTTGACACATGATGTCTTCACCAAGTCATTTATTTCTAATCTTATTCTAAACATTACACACAACACACAACTCAAAATGAATTAACTTTGCCATTGCGGTTTTTTTTTTTAAATAAAGATTAAAGAAATCAGCAGCATTGAAATCAATGAAAACACACAGCCACATGCTTTAAAATGTAATTTTTAAGTGCAGATTTACGGCACTTGGACACTGACCGGATGTCCATGTGCAATTACATGATTTGATTACATGTTTTTTTTTAAATAATAATTGATTAAATAATTTATTAATATATTTATTTCCATTGGTGATAGTTGTAATAACAGCATAACAGATTGTTATCATGTTATTAATAATATACATATTTTTGTCCAACAATTTTTTTAACCTCATCATTCATAACTTCACTTTAAATATCAATTTTGTATTAAAGACTATTATTTTTTATAATTCTGAAATTGATTAAACCAACGGACAAAAGTAAATCTTAAATCATAATCTCTTCCTGTAATTGCAGATTAATTTAAAAGACTTCTCACATTGTATGTGGGCCTCATTAACATAAAGTACCCCCTGTTTAAAAAAAAATCTGATCATTGTCAGATGTAACACTCATTATTATTTTGTTGATTTGGAAAATATGAAATTATGAACAATGGCTTTATTTATCTACTGTTCATTAAAGCCTGTTTAAAAACGAAAATCTGATTTATGTAATGATTAAAAAATTATGCTGCATGAGGTCATTATGAGGACAGAAATGGCTTTATTGTAGATTACAATAAATCTACCTGTTGACCTATGACCTTACTGAAACTGGTCAGTAAATATAAGTTAAAAATAAATTGAACATGTTATTATGTGGTTTTTGTTTGTTTGTTTACTTGCTTGCTTTTAGCATGAATAACTACGTTTGTAATGTTTACATTACATTACTATGAAGTCAGGTTGATTTTTGTTTATTTACTTACACTGAATTATAGGATTCATGTAAAAAGATCATGACTGTACACTTTCCTGTAGAGCATCAATGCATAACAATGCTAAGAACATTAAAGGTCCTTGGTGGTTCTATTAGGGGAACCATATACAGTAGGGTTCTACATAGACCCATATTTCCTACTTAATATGAATTAAGAACCCTTTATTATTTAGTAAACTTTTAAAAGAATCCATGGATTTGATCTGACCTGATGTGTCTTTTTAAATATACTTTAACTACAAATAAATTTAACTACATAAAAAATATACTACAAAGGGAAAATAGCTTAGTATTATTTCCAGATTTAAAATGTTTTCCTCAAAAAAAATAGTACAGAGTTAAATGTGTTAGTAAATTGTGGATTCACTGGACTGCATTTTTTTTCTTCACAAAGTGTTTATATAATAGGTACTGCTACTCAGTACTGTGCAGAAGTCTTTAGCATATTAATAAAAAGGAACATTAATTTTTTTGTGCAAAAATTGTTATAGGTATTTGTTTTATGAATTCTACATTATTGAGCCAGTACAAAACATTTTAGATTTCCAAACATTACTTAAAAAAAAAAAAAGCATTTACAAAATAAAAAAGGCTATATAGATAATATAATAAATAAAATAATCATTAAAAAAAAATCATAATGAAGGCTCCTAGGTATTGCTGGAAAGAAGAAGAAGAAGAAGAAGAAGAAGAAGAAGAAGAAGAAGAAGAAGAAGAAATAAATGCAACAAGGTCTCCAAGAACTGTAACAGATTCTCCAAGTTGCTCAGGAAAACATTTCATTTCCTTACACAACTTCACAATCTGTACCTCAGACAACTATTTAAAAAACAAATAGTAGAAAGTACAAAGATTTAATTTTATTATTTTAGTCATCTTTATTTTTCTAAGACTTTGGCACAGTAAGTGTTGAAAATAGTAAATTATTTAAATATATATATATATATTTAGGGGGGAAACAACTAAGCTAAACAACATTGTATACAATATCAGAGTTATTATTTGGATTGATTCCTGGTTAAATTATTGAACTAGAATGTCTTCTATAGGCACAATATATTTTTTTTTACTGTTATAGTCTGTTATAGTTATAGTCTGTAACTTCTGTGTGAAAGCTAGTGCTGAGTACTGGAAGTGAAATCTGGGGGAAAACCTACTTAAGGACCAAGTGGAAGCAAATCCCTGTCGGATTTAAAGGAAAATTGGTGGCAATTAATCCTTTAGGATTTGGGGAGGAAAAAAGGGAAACGACTGAGTAAAATCTGTAGCTAAAATCTGATTGGATGCTGGAGTTCCCGGGATGGAGTGATGGAGAGATAAATTGCCCCACCAGACTCAGACTGTCCTGTCACCCCTGACTCCTGACTGCTCCTGGTGTCTGAGAGCAAATCATCAGAATTAGAATTAAAGACTGATCTCTGATCCACGCGGTCATCATGACGGGACGAGATAAAGTGGAGGAAAAGCCGCATGCAAAGCTCCTAACGACTCCGACGTGTTACGGTGCCGACAAGTCGCGCGTAAGCGGATCCGGATTCCGGTCCAAAGGCTTTGCCATCACCGACCTACTGGGCCTCGAGCCAGACTTCAGGCCGCGTCAGCCCGGTGCTGTAGAGGTCAGTGGACAGCACGAGGGTGTCGAGGAGGGTCACGGCACCGGGATTGGGGGCTTCTCGTTGCCCGCAGGGTCTCTGCCGCTCGGTTTGGGTTTCCTCTGCAGTCTGGCGGCGCAGCAGCCTCCCGGTGCTCCGTGTTTCCTCCCGGGCCACATCCCGCTCCTGCAGTCCCGCACTGAGAGGCACTTCAACCACAACACCGAGCCACAGCGACCCGACGTCTATTCCGGTAGGTCATCTCCGTGTTCCCGGGGTTTTTTTCACCCCCGACAGTCAGAAGTTGAGGGCTGTTCATGTACTCTAGTCCTGAAAAAAAAGGCACACACGCACAGGAACGCGCGCACAAAAGTTTAAAAACTAAACATTCATTATATACAAGATATACATAAGTATTTAGGGCTAAATACATTTACATTACAACACGGACATTTTCATCTTCAGTATCTAAGTCCGGGGAATTCTGGGAGGAAATTCTGGAATACGACATGGACGGGACGCCGGTCTATTGCAGAATACTGAAATAAATTTAATTAAATAATTTTGAATTTTAATCATATTCCACATCAATAAGGCCATGCTGCATTTTTGAAGCTCAGGAAAAATGGTAGAAAGCATGCTTATTTGATCTGGATTCTCAAAATTAGTCATTTTTTTTACATTTATTTATCATTCACACCCTTTATTTACACTGTTGTTATTATTATTATTATTATTATTATTAATATTATTATTATTATTATTATTATTATTATTAGACATTTGAATTCGTTTGTCAAAAATGAATTGTTAATCTGGGAGGAAGCAAATATTAAGCATTAAGCAATAATAAGCAAATAATTTAAATAAACCTACCATTAAATATGAATGTATTATAAAACATTTTACATTTGTATTAGATAAGGAAATAGGTAATTATTAAAGTAAGAAAGAAAAAAAGAAAGAAAGATTAATAAATCAACAACAACAACATGGAGTTGGATTATTAAATAAAAATGCCCTTTTTACAAATATAAAAAATATAGATAGATAAGTAAGTAGCTCAATTTAATAGTAATAATAATAATAATAATAATAATAATAATAATAATAATAATAATAATAATACAGTTTAGTATGATTGCTGAAATGTGTCAGAAATACCTTGTTAAATAAAATGGCATTTTAAAACCTTTACTAGGTGTGTAAGTAAGCAATCAGCTAAACAGGCAAAAAAAAAAAAAAAAAAAACCCAAAGAAATAATGATTAATAATTACAGTTTGGGCAAGTTATATTATACTCTACGTTCACTGACATTAATTTGTGGTTTTCTTTTTTTTTCAATTTAACAAATTCCGTAGTTAATATAACAGATTCCTTAGTTAATGAATTTAACATGCACATAAAGTCCTCTGAATGAACAGTATTCTATGTGAAATCCTCAGATGATGACTGTCTTTCTGGCGATCACAATGAAGATAAAAGCTCAAGCAGCTCTCAGAAAAGGAAGAAACGGAGACACAGGTACTTTACACAGGTCACTTTAAAGATAGACTGATGTATTGAGCAAAATGATTTAGAAAGTAAAATGAATGGTTTTCCTTTAATAACAAATTAAGTGAAATGCAGTCTGTTGATCAACATATGATTGAGAGTGAAATAAAAAAAAAAAACATAATAAGATGATAAAGAAAATTATAAGTAAATTTGGAGCCAGGAAAAGACTGCATGAATGAATCTGGCAAGGTTGGATTTTTGTGTTATAATATACTTATACCAGCTCAACAATTTTAATTTTTGTCATCAGGACGGTGTTTACTTCTCACCAGCTGGAAGAACTGGAGAAGGCTTTCAACGAGGCTCATTATCCAGATGTTTACGCACGGGAAATGCTGGCCATGAAGACAGAGCTCCCAGAGGACAGGATACAGGTACGCATAGAAAACTTTGGAAAATAATGTTAACGATGAATTTACAAGTGAGAGAATCTAACAGATGATCAGAAGAACTTGGAGGCAGTGAGAAAGGCATCATGTTTGATAATTTTTGATATTTGTAATAATGATAAAAAGGACTATGTCTTTTAAAAACTTTGCTGAAGGAGATGCAAGAGAAGGTTTATATCATGTAGTGCAAATGGCCAAATAGTGTAAGAAGTTAAGATTGAATCAATAAATGGAAAAATCAAAATGATGAACAATATTAGTTGAAAAGATTGCCCTTATTTTTCTGAATATGATATAAATGCATTGATGAAATGAAACCTTAAAATTTTCCCTCAGTTAGTTTCAAGATTTTGTGTTATTTTCCATTTTGATTGTGAACTTAAAAAAAGTTTCAACAACATGAATAAAATATTTTTAATTTTAAGAAAAATACATGCAACAAGTTTGAATTTTTCAGTGATATTGTCTTCTTTGTTTTTGTTCCCTAATGCAAAAAAAAAAAATCACATACCTTTTGCTTATATCATGTGATATTTAGAGTTCTATATCCTCACATGTAGAAAAGGAATTTGTGAAAACAAATTGTGAGAAACCATGTAAGAAGTCTCTACATAAGCGAAATTTATGAAACATGTATATCAACTGTCTAAAAAAAACACCATTTCCACAAAATTCCCTTTTTTTTTTTTTCTATTAGTTATTCCCATGTGATGTTCATGTGACCTTTTGATAAGGGGTGTGTAACACTATTTGTGCAGGTGTGGTTCCAGAATCGGCGGGCCAAATGGAGGAAGCGTGAGAAGTGTTGGGGCCGCAGTAGTGTGATGGCTGAATACGGCCTGTATGGTGCCATGGTCCGTCACTCCATCCCTTTACCAGAGTCCATCCTCAACTCTGCCAAAAACGGCATGATGGGCTCCTGCGCGCCCTGGCTTCTGGGTAAGTCACAGAGAGCTTTCTCATGTGTCACATCACAAAAAATTCATATGAGGAAAATCATAGCTGAGAATCTAACATGAAAAATTCCTGAAGCAACAGGCCTCATTTAACAAACTGGATACGGATGAATTTATGCGTAAATTGTTCACGGGCACATTTTCTGAATTTGAGTTTGACATTAATGTCATTCCAGAAGAAAAAAAAACATTCGTATCATACTCATGTTCCTTAGTGTGTGTAAATTTACACATAAGTAGGTTAATGCTCACACAAAGACAATCAGCATTTCCGAAACATTTTTAGATCCAGCAGAAATGTTTAGTTCTGATTGGTTTATATGACCATTTACATGCAACCTTACTAAATGAATAATAAATGAGGCCCAGTGCATCTAAAACCCAAATGTGCACCTTAAACACATAAATAATGTCATAATTCACTTCATCACATTTCTGTAATGAAAAATCAATTGTCTAAAATTGTTTTATAGAATTTGTCTGCTTAAAGGAACCAGCTCAAATATCCCAGAATCCTTTGCGCCAGCAAGAGCGTCACCATTTTTGAGGGTAGCGATATTCCAAAAAACAAACGGCAACAAATCCACAACAACCCAGTGACACTCTAGGAGATAGATCTCAATTCGAAACGTGAAACTGAAGATATTTTGTTAAGGAATCTATATTTTAAAATCCTGCGACGGATGCTTTCTATTTTCATATGGTTATTCGGTATGAAATAGACCCGAACCGGCCTCAGCTGTCCCATGGCCCCAAAGGAAGGAATAGATACGTCATGTTTGTTTCGCGTGGGTTTGAAAGTGATCGCTAACAGTGAATGTGTGGAGGTTTTGCTGGACAGAGAGCTTGCAGGTAGCGGTCACGTGCTTTGAAAATAAAAAAAACATGCTTTCGATTCTGGGAAGGGTGAGCCGGCCCCTTTAAAGGTTTTGAAATGATACCTAACGGATGTGGATCGAGTTGTGGAATAAACAAGTGAAAGAAGTCAGGTTGGAATTTCACATAAACTTTACAATCAGAAAAATAGATAATTTAGAGAATTTCTAATACTTCCAAAAAAAATTATAAAAAAGTTATACAGTCCCAGGAATAAAGGAACTGTGCTTTTGCTTGTTACTGGAGTCGTACCATCAGTGGAACATCTTGTGTAGTTTGAACATATTATCTTTATACCAAAGTGGACCTTAAGAACCACTGTTGTACTTTTAAAGCTGTAGTACACATTTAAATGATAATTAAAGGTACAATAAATACACCGTCCCACGTAAAAGATGGAGGTAACAGAATGAAGGTACCAAAGATGTTCTTCACCACTGATGAGCTAAAGAACCTTAAATGTACCATTTTTCTGAGAATGTCACTAATTGAGTTCTCCAACTTTACCTTTTTAGGTCCAGATACTGTTTTTTTATTTAACTGTTACACTCTCTTGGTTCAAATGATTTTTTTATATAACTTTTGCTGTTATATATCTCACTAAAGCTTGCACCACAACAATCAGGAACATCTCTCACACTTTTACAGGCTTTTACGGTGATAATGAAGCACTGGTGTGTGTACTGTATTGATAAATATGGCTTGTTTTTTATTTTTTTTCTAAATGCTAATTCTAATTTTGACAAGTGATAGGCATCTCTGGGTCACAAGGGTTTTCAAGATGAAATGAAATTTTCTGAAAATTCAGCCAAGCTCAAACTTGGGTCACGTGATGCCCTAACTAGCTTTTGTTTTCACTTCTTTGGCTCAACTTACTGTTAAGCATAAAACATTTATTATAATATAAATGACACTATATAATAGATCAACTAGTAAACCTGACCACTGATTTGAATTACACAGCGCTGGTTAAATTGGTAAGTTAAATGCTAGCAAAGGTGGCATGCTTAATTTCTACAAAATAGATACTTATGGAAATGTAATGCTAACACTAGGTAAGCAAACTACTTGGCTAACACCTGGCTGCTGTTAGTATAGTGTTGCATTTTAGTAGTTCAACGTAAAGTAGCTAAACAATATGTAATATAATAAAAAAAAAACAGTATTTTATGCTGATTATTAGTCTGTTTCGAGCCAAATAAGTCAAATTTAAGCCACAAGAGAGTTTCTGTTTTGGCTGATTTCATTTAACCGAAGTTTCGTCCTTGTTGACCCAGGGACTCCTCTCACCTTGCAAAATCAGGACAAGTTATCAGCAACACCAAGGACCGGCCCCAGCCTGAGAGGTCGGCTTTCCTCATTCCAGCTGATTTCTTGTTAAATTCTACACCTCAGTAGATTTGCATCAGGTTTTAACACTGGTGTATTTTCTTTCTCTCATTCAGGCATGCATAAAAAGTCTATGGAAATGTCCAAGAAGTCCCCGGAAAGACCTGAATCCACACACTCCAATCCATACCCCGAGGAGACGAAAGGGAATGATGGAGTCGCCACATGGCCGAGACGAAGCTCTGCGACGGACAATTCGGAAGATATGGCCATCGATTTATCCAGCACATCCAAACAAGACTCCAAGAACACTCTGAAAGTCTCATCTCCTCATCCTGAGCCCAACAGCGACTCTGAAAATGAGGTCTGAAAATGGGACGTGTACAGATACAGACGAAAATACGGACATCTATTTTTAACCTGCGTGTCTCCATCACCTTTTGTTGTTTATGTCTTTAATCTTAATATTTAACGTCATGTGTAAGGAAATGGTGATGACATGATGGCTGTAAGTGAAGTGTACAAGTGTGTTCCCCATAAAGTCACTTAGAGCATTTTATTTATTTTATATATCCAGAATAATTATGCTTTTTTTTTTTTTTTGCTATTTAGCTTTTTTTTTTTTTTTTTTTTTTTACTAATATGTCCTTGTTGCAAAAAAAAAAATCTGATACTAAAGATGGTGTTCCCTGATGCACACAGTTCTGAAGCACTTTATCTGCATTACTGCTAAATATTCAAAAAAATAAAATAAAATGCCAGCAAATTATCCCATCAACAAATAAAGGATTAGTTTATATATTTGGTGTAAATGGACTTTTTCAAAATTCTGTAGGATTGTATAGAAACACAATTCTGTGTGTCTGTGTGGGTGTTTTTTTTGTTTGTTTGTTTGTTTTGTTTTTTTTGTTAGGGCAATTTGTGATTTTTTAAACCTGTCCTTGAGTGATACTAGCAGGTTACACTGGTAGAAACAATATTTTAAAATGATTAAAATAATTATATATATATTAAAAACACCTCAAAAGTAAAAGAAAGTGAAATAAACAAAAATAAACTGCAGAGTAGGCTGTCTATACAGCATCTCTTCTATAAATAATTACATTACTTTTATACCACAGTACTGTTGATTTCTCCACTCTGATTGGTCAGAAAGTGTTGATTCATTTTCTATCATGGCAGCTCTGACAAATCACAGGTTTGTAATAAACGCTCACTATAATGTGTTATTATTTCTAAAATAACAGTGTGTACACAGGGACTTGTGTGGCAGAAGCTCAAGATTTATTTTTGTTTTTGGATTAAATAAATGCTTAATTGTTGTTATGATGTTTTCTATGAGGAGACATTTATTTCACATTTCTCCAGCGTCAGCACTTTGTAACTCTGTAGGCAGGAGTAAAGCTGTAACATAACCTTTTATAATAAGTTGTGTTTTCTCTGTAACATGACACAAAAAAGGAAAAAAGGCTGGTGAGTGAACGACTCTTTATAGCTGCTTTAAAGTAAGAGTGAGAGCAGTCACTCAAACAAAAAGTTTGGCATGTCATTTTCTTAAATCACTAGAACAATGGACAGAGGTCACACCTCCTTTTATGGGCATGACAGGGACAGAGGCCACACCTCCTTTATTAAAACTGACAGGCACAGAAACCACACCTCCTTTACTAAAACTGACAGGCACAGAGGCCACACCTCCTTTATTAAAACTGACAGGCACAGAGGCCACACCTCCTTTATTAAAA
>JAOVYU010000002.1:23098744-23112403 GCA_025674565.1 Synodontis membranacea
ACAGTCCATACGTACAGTCATTTTAATTTTAATACAGGGGTGTATAATTGACTCAGACAACCGAGCGCACGCTGTATTATTTTCACTGTCTCATCCGGATGCTCAGAACAAATGAACAGAACACCGAGCTGGCCGATGATGACAGAGCTCAGTGCATGCATAAAAGGCAAAAAAGCAACGTGGATTCCGATCTGAGCGTTCTCATTCATGTCACATGGCTACGAGTCGGATACATATCGGATTTAGGGCTGATCAGAATCAGAAAATTTTCTTGATCCTGGAGGAAATTGCTTAGGTTATGGCTGAACAGAGACACAGAACAAGAACAAGACGAATATAATATAAAATAAATAAAGTCAAATAAAGTAACAAAAAAAAAAAAAGAGGTGGATAAATACCATAGATATATAAATTACTGTTCAGTAGATTGCTACAGATTTTTGCACATAAAAGATATGAAAGCGATGCAAATCTGATTTTAAAAAGATCTGGATTTGCGTGTCCATACAGCAACCAGCCAAAAGAAGAGATCTGTGTCTAAGGCAAAAAATAAAAAAATCGATTTGAGTCATTTCAGCTTGACAGTATGGACAGAACCTATGAGAACTCGCTGATAACGTACTGGTTCCTGATCCGGATAATTCCGCTCATTCAAATTTTTAATATTTGGAATTAGTTTTCAGTATTATTTTTACTCTGCACTCGAGCTGACACGGACTCCACAGGAGTTTTTTCGCGAAACGTAATGATCCAGTTTAATTCCGATCCCTCAACAAGGAAACTCTGACCTTTTGTACAAAGCACTTAACACGATCAATATCACACACTTGCTTACATTTAAACATAATCCTTGAAACGGTGCAGAATCGTAAATATGAGGTTCAGGATTTAACATTTGCTTTCTTCGTTTGAAGCAGTTCAGAATTCTAAGACCTTCTGTTTGGGTCTGATTTTAAATTCCCAGCTTTCCGGTGCGGCGTCAGACTTTTGGGCCCCGATGTACACACACTCGTTTTAGCGGGTATTAAACAGTTTAGGAGATTTGTGGCACGCTTTGTTTAGCACAAGTGTTATAATCGGGTGGTTGTTGTAAAAAGAGAGAGACAGGAAGAGAAAAGCTAAGTCGGTTTTAAGGATTGTAACATTGTCGAGCTGCGGCATGCATGTGAGATAAATTCCTCTGAAGTGACTTCATACTTATGGAGGAATATGACTAATGGAGTTTTCCATGGAATATTCCATTAGTGTATGAAAAAACATTTGCAAATGCGCTATGTAAAGATTCTCTCTCTCTCTGTATCTCTCTCTCTCTCTGTCTCTCTGTGTATAGGAATTACAGGACTTGCAGCGAGACCCTCCTTCACAATGCTCAGCAGGACCGATGGGAGAGGACTGTGAGTATTTATTAATGCTATACTCCTCCTAAAAGACCAGAGCTGTGTAAGGAATTAAAAAAAAAAAAAAAAAAAAAAAACACTTCAGGGCATGCCGTTATAGGAAAATAATCAAAGACAGAGATGCAAAACGACATGAAGTGGAGAACTGATAGCACTCAGAGGGTAATGATTTTCCTATAACAGCGAGACTTGACGTGTTTATACCACAAGAATTTCACACCGATTGCACTTCTTTACTTCTTCATTAACACGTCGTCGACTCGCTTAATGAAGATCAACAATTACAGACATTTAAAAAAAATAAACAAAGAAGTTGTTACTGAAGTCAGAGCTTCTGTTCTAGATACGATGCAGTATGATGAAATGTTTATTCCTGCCTAATTGTTACTTTTCTTTCTTTCTTTCTTTCTTTCTTTTTTAGTGTTTCACTGGCAGGCCACTATAATGGGACCAGTAAGAACAAGCCATCTTCATTCTGTCTGTTTTGCTCCATGATATTTGTTTAATGTTTCATTTTTGTCTGATTCTGTTCTACATTGTGCTCAACTTGTAGATGGTGGAGTCCAGTGATAACTTCATCTTGTTTTTTTTTTTTGTTTTTTTGCACTGGTTTGCAAATAGGTGTCGTAATAGCATATCATTTTTTGTCTACGTAATCTTCGTTTCATTCTCCAAGCGTCTGGATTCCTCTAGAAAAAAAAAATCTTCCGGTTGCGTGTGCAGCCCCTGAAATTATGGATTCCACTTGACTCGGCTGTGTATAAAGTGGCCAGGAAATCCACATGGTGGTTTAGAGAGTTTTGTGAAAACAGCAGTTTACAAAAAAAAAAAAAAATTGTGTTAAAATGTGGTGTTCTTATTTTATTTGTAATAATTTATGGGGTGGGGGGCAATTAATAGGATTTTTGTTCTCAATTTCTTATTAATAATAATTAATTTAGAAAGAAAGAAAGAAAAGCACACAAAAGACTAAACAGTAAATAAATAAATGAATAAACAATATTAAATAGAAGATGTTTTAAATTGCAGAAACAAAATATTCCATACTGAGCAAGTTAACACTAGATCAATTTCTTATTAATAGAATTTTTGTTCTAAAATAATTCTTATTAATAAGAAATTGATCTAGTGTTAGCTTGTTCAGTATGGAATATTTTTTTATGGAATATTTTGTTTTTACAATTTAAAATGTCTTCTATTTAATAGTGTTTAGTCATTTACTTATTTACTGTTTAGTCTTTTGTGTGCTTTTCTTTCTTTCTTTCTTTCTTTTATCTTGCTTTCCTTCCTTCTGCCTTCCTTCCTTATTTCCTTTCCTTAGTTTCGTCCTTATTTCCTTCCTTCGATCCAGCCTTCCTGCCTCTCTTCCATAGTTCCTTCCTTCCTGCCTGCCTGCCTGCCTCGCTTCCTTTCTTCCTTCCTTCCTTAGTTCCTTCCTTCGTGCCTGCCTCTCTTCCTTAGTCCCTTCCTTCCTTTCCTTAGTCCCTTCCTTCCTTCCTGCCTGCCTGCCTCTCTTCCTTAGTCCCTTCCTTCCTTCCTTGCTTGTTTGCCTTTCTTCACCTTTCTTCAATGCACTTCTGCATCAGTTTGGCAAACTTGCACCGTGTCCTCTTGTGCTTGAAATATTCTCTTCAGATTTCACCCACTTTCTTCTAATCACTGGTTTAATATCTTTATATTTGAGGCCAGTCTCAAAATTCTTTGAACCTCTCCTATTGTTTGTTTGTTGTGGGTTGCATGTCACCGACATTGACCTGAAAGAAAAACTTTGTAAAAAAATACACCTTTTGTTCCCTCCGTGTCCCTTCTGGGGCTCCGTAAAGCGTAACCCTTCATGCTGGCATGATGTTAAAAATTTTAAACCTAACCTAATTGTGGGAAAACATTGATTCGGCGTCCAGTTTGCGTCCAGTCAGTTGGGTCTGATTTGATCCAGCATGAGAGGTGGTGTCACAAATTCTCATTATTGGCTGTTGGGGAACTCGGTCAAATAATCTTTGAAAATAATCTTTCTTGCGCCCTGATTTCCTGTTTTGAAAGGAAATACGTGAACGTGCAGAATAACGTCATGGCTCTCGTACAATTTCCTGGCAACTTTAAGAAGTCATGAATCTCAGAAATGCTACATCAAGTGTTCCCTACGAAGTGGAGAATTCCGAGTTGAGGGAACATTGGAGTTGCAGTGAATGCAGAAATATTCTTTAAGATTATGACTTGCTTAATTAAGATATTAAGATTAAGATATTATGCTGAGGCATATTTATATGAAATTAAAAATGTATTGTTTATTCAGACAATAGCGTTACACGCCTAACCCTTTTTTATTGAATTCATTTTGATGCCCGAGATTCAGATGCATCAGATATGGATAAGATGTGCAAACATTCTAGAAATTTCCCCAAGAGTTTGCTAAACCCTTCACCTTTGGTCTTTGTCCTCTCTCCTCTCTCAGGGTGACAGTCCGTATCAGGGCGGGGTTTTCTTCCTGACTATTCACTTCCCAACAGACTACCCCTTTAAACCACCGAAGGTGAGTCAGAGAGGCAGATTACACGAATGTTCAAGTGTGTGTAGTCCACTTCATCACTACACCACTAACCACATTCTACTTCTTTTTATGACTTAGTTGTGGTTGTATAAAGAACGTACTGTACACATCTGTTCAAGTTATTTTGCTTTTGTTCCAAAGAATTGGTCTCATTACTTACTCATTACAAAATTTCTCCAAATGAAGTCGATCGGCCTAAACATGTTCCGCATTCCGTGATCGTTCTTTTGTTTCTCACCGGAGATACGAGAGTAACATAGCTAATAAATAAGCATTAGTTTATAGCTACCAATTTATCATTGTGCAAACTGACACGTGTCTAAATCAGTGATATTCAGGTTAGATTTGTGAACCTCTAGTTTCATAAGATAGTGACGACTGTTACCGTTTAATGTGTAACTACTGTATAAATAAGTTCATGGCTATAAATGTAATGTGTCAATTTCAAGTTGGGATTCATGTTGTCATTTAAATATATATATATATATATACACAGTGGAACCTCTGGTCATGAACACTTCTGAACACGTACAAATCGGGTTACAGACAGAAGGTTGGCCAAAATGTCGCATCAGTTCACGACCACACACTCGGGTGGCGAACAAAATTACCGGCAAAGTCTCGCATTTCCGGATAGTTTTATTGCGCTGGAAAAGGCAGGTCACATTAGAGCACTATTTAGTGAAGTCTGGTCCACCATCTAAATGGCTGAAAACACCAGAAGCCTCTGAAATAGAAGAAATCACAAGAGAGAAAACACTTTATCATCCCTCCGTCACAGAGCCAGACTCTCCATCAAAACTGTAAGCTCCTCTAAACCCAGGTTCCTCCTCACTTCCTTCACCACAGAACTCCACTCATACAAGTTTAGTTTTCTTGGTTGTTTAGGGTTATTTTCTGTATAAATTAAGGATTTATCAAACATTAATTTTTTCCCTGTGCTTAAAACTCTATATTAAAAAGTGTTAGTTTTCTCTGTTCAGGGTTTTCTCAGTGTTGTTCAAAGTTTTTACATTTATTTACTATTACACTGTGAATTCTATGGTATTATTAACTGTTTTTGTGCTTAAAAATCGTAAAAAAACAAAAAAAAAAAACAAAACTTGCATGCAGTTCGTACAGTCTGGAACGGATTAATCGTATCTACATACAATCCTATGGGGAAATTACGTTCAGGTCACGACCAGAGTTTTGGAACGGATCATGGTCGTGACCGGAGGTTCCCCTGCATATATGTATGTATATATAACATGCTTATTCAGAGACATGTAAAGCCAGACAACCACCTCTTTCAATGAATTTCTGGCCACGATTGGCTAGCGTTGTTGTGACAGGTGAGAGAGCGTGCCATTCCTGCAGTTTTTAACTTAAACAAAATGTTTAATGAAAATTGGACAGGGATGTGTTTATTTTTTGTTAAATCTTCAATGTCTTTTTTTTTTTTTTTTTGGGTAATACGAGCTTTTTTTACACTGGAAGGGTCAATAAAATATAAATGTAAAAATCTTTGAGTCTCTGAAAAGTCTTTCCTATCTGACTGAGCCAGATTCCGAGCCAGACTCCATTACAGACTCCTGCTTGTTTTTTGTTTTGATTTTGCGTTTCGAACGCACTCTGAGTACTTGGCTGGGTCCACATTTTCCTGCCAGTTGATAACTGGCCTAAATCATCACTTGTTGATGTGGTTTCTGACGCTGGGTATATGACACACTGTTATAAACACAAACAAAAGGATTACACAGAGATAAAACAGACGTAAGAGCCTGCCATATTGGATCACTTACTTCACCAAACAGTCTTTATTGTATTGCTAAATGTGAGCATCATATATATAAGTGCTCTGAAAATATTGTTTCAGTTTGAACTGTTTATTTATTTGTTTAATGCAGTCTTATTTTGCTATTTTATTAAACTGTTTATGTACAAATGGCATTACTGAGGATTTGAAACTACGGTAGGTATGCAGCTTCTAACGCTCCACAGCGTTTAGTATAAGCGTCCGTCATTAGCACTGAAAGAATTTTCATTTTTATCTAAGCTGTTTCTTTTCTTTAAACATTATTTAATTTAATTAGATGCTTCATCCGACGTTCTTGAAACGATTCCCTCTTTGTTTGTTTGTTTGTTTTTGCAGGTTGCCTTCACAACAAAAATCTACCATCCGAACATCAACAGTAACGGCAGCATCTGTCTGGACATCCTGCGCTCGCAGTGGAGTCCAGCGCTCACAGTGTCTAAAGGTACCGACTGTAACCTGACACGCTCTAGAACAAGAACCGGCCCGAACAGACCCAGAGGAGACACTTTTGGGATTTGGGATGTTTTTATTGCATAATTAAATGAGATGCACCCTAAATTGCATCGACAACTGGGGAAAATCCCACATCCTGGGTCAGAGTTTACCCAAGTTGAAAGAAAAAGGAGGACCTAGCAACCCTGACTGCAACACTTGTTAAGCTCAGATTTTTTTCAGAGTACCATGGATATTGATTATGATTCATGAGTAATTTTAGGGATTCATTTGAGTTGTCGTGAAGTTTTTGTGTTTGCGTGTTACAAACAGTATTTGCACATTTTGTTTTGATGAGCGTGGGCATCTCAGCGCAAGGCTTCGTTGCGAAAATAGGTTCACTGGGAGTCTTTTATCAAGCTGGATACAAACAGGTTTATTCGTTAATTGCTTGTAGAAGCATTTAGACAAGAAATTTGGTATTCATGAAAATCTTGTGACTGTACATGCAAATGTTCATGTACAAATGTTAATTTACGACAAGCTAATGTAAAACAAACTAATGGCAACCCTTGAGTCCATCATCTTTATTTTCATGCTTAATTTTTGGATAGCATTTAGCAGACACCTTTATCCAGTGTGTCCTATAGAAATAGAAACTGGTGCTGAAGTGAGACAAAATATCTTCCCCTTGTGTTTTTCACCGTTCAGTAGTCCTTTCATTTTCCCAGCTGTTTGTGCACTTGACCTTTTATGGGATTTTGTGGGCGTCACTAAATGCAAATGAGCTGTATCAGGAACTCTGACTCAATTTTTGTAAATGCGGCAGAGGATAGTTCGCTTTAATTTACGCAAACATTTACACACAAGTTTATTAATTAAAACATTAATAAATGAGGCCCAATGTTTCCAGTTGTTTTCTAAATACACTTACACACTCGTACGCGTTTGCCCGGCAGATTTCCTTCTAATAATTGTTGTTATTATTTTATGTGAATGGATAATGGTCTCATTCAAACTGTCTTTCAGTGTTGTTATCCATATGCTCACTGCTGTGTGACCCGAACCCAGACGACCCTTTAGTTCCGGACATCGCACACATCTACAAATCAGACAAAGACAAGTATATAACTTTACTGTTTTAACTTTCAAGTAAATTAAACTAGCTGCATTTAGTATATTTAGTAAGCTAGTAATATGTGCTTTTTGGGGTTTTTTTTATATTAGGAAATTATAATTTTGAAATGATATAAAGTTGAAATTTAAAGTGACTGTGCATTAACATCTGCATGTCACTAAAATAAGTTTTGTGGGGTGCCAAAACTTTTGCCCCCTTCCCCCCTCTCTTTTACATTCTTTTTTTTTTTTTAACCTATTTATAGTATAACATTTAATGTTGTGGAATGTCAGAGAAACAAGTTAGTTCCTGTTATCATTTCGTTCCATCAGCTATAGCAGCCTCTTATTTTTTATTTTTTTTCTCCTTTATCTTTTTTTCTTCATCTTACCAGTGTACAAAGCACTGACACTGGAGACTCCTTCCCTAAATGTTCAATAAACGTCTCCGAAAGAAACAATTAAACGTCAACAATATGTTTAACTCTGTCTTAGACTTTAAGTTTTCGATTATGTAGAGTGTCCATCTGTGAAATATTGAAATAACTGTCAAATAAGTTACTGTCAGAGCTGCAGTTATAGAAAATTAATCATTTCAGGAAATCAGTATCGATAATTAATCAATGCCGCTTTATCATTACTAGTAGTGTGGTATAATTCGAGTAGTGCTAGTAGTAGCAGTAGTAGTAGTTTGTGATTAAACAGTTAGGCATGTAAAAATGTTTAAAGATTGTAGGTGATTAATGGAAGGGATTTAATTAATTAATTCACAGTCGGGGGTTTCCTAGGAGTTTAATCTCTGACTTTTTCTGTCTCTCTTTGTCTCAGATACAACAGAATGGCCCGTGAGTGGACTCAGAAATATGCCATGTAACTCCCTCTGATTCCGCCGGCAGGACTCTGAACGGTTGCACGTGGACGATTAATGAGGATGTACTGTACCACCTTTATCAAAACTGGTGGACTATTTTTGGTTCTTTCCCCCCCTTGTATTCTTTGCAGAGGAAAACCTGTAGCTGAAACTGAAACTGCATTACGCAGCGGAGCCTTTCACTTTTCCGTTTACAGAACCATAACGGAACAAAGAAACGTTATCAGGCTACTGCTGATGAGAGTCTCAGAGCAGCCACAACAATAACGATGATAAAAAAAAAAAAAAAATTAGAATTTGTTACTGGTACATTTTTTTTTTTCCTCTTTTAGATATTTTAAAATTGTTCCGGAGCTGTTTTTATTTTGAATTAAAGACATGACAGGAATTTATTTTTGTTTTGTTTTTTTGTTTTGGTGATGCTGTGCGTGAACTAACAAGCAGGTTTTGTTCTTTTAGATTGTTATTAAAGGTTTACTGTGTGTTAGGGGTATGATGGTATACTGTTCTGAAGGAATCTGGAATAATTATTCTGTTAACCTTAAACTATACTGGTATACATGACCCCGAGGGAGGAAAAAAAAAAAAAATAACGTGTTGTAAAACCAGGTTGCCTTTTGAAAAAGGTGAAAATAAAAGAAAACTGTATTTCTACCTTGTTTTGATAAACGTCCAGTTTTCTCAAACTATCAAAACAATTTTGCACTTGCCCCAAATGTGTATGATTAACTAAGGCTTGTTTGGTTTCAACGCGTTTGGTAGATAGTCTAGCTACTATATCTAAGCAAGGTGTTGGTTAACAATTGAAAAACCAATAGATGTTGATTTGGTGAGTTTCTGTAAGGGGAAAATTTAACATTTTACGGAAGGAGTCTCCGGTGCCGGCACTTTATATCAGTTGGTAAGTTTTCCGCCACATGAAAGTCCTCGGGACAGAAACACTTTCGGGTTTCTCTGTATCATGGCACGCTGTGACATAAGGAGAGAGAAAACAAGAGAGGCCGGTGAGGGATATAAGGGGAAGTAAAATGATGGCAGGAACTAACTTGTTTTGAAGACGTTCTACAACATGAAATAAAACTATAAGTGGATAAAAAGCACGATGTGCCATTCTTGAATAAGTAAAATGGTTATAATTGTTGACGAATTGCTGTGGAATAAGAGGAACGAGACACTTCAGGACTTATTTCCCTGTATTGCTGACAAATTCAAGTCCAGTTTTCACTAAATATAAAATGTACTTAATATTAAATCAGCTGAGGGTTGTTTGGTGTCAAACACTTTTGCATTGTGCAACCAACGTACCCAGCAAGTACTGTAAAGACAATAAAAGTTTTAAAGACATGCTGCACAATTAAAATGTGTTTTTGAGCTGTAAACTATAACATGACTGCCAGGAAACATCAGTGCTGCTGTTAATCTTGACAAAAAAAAAAAAAAAAAAAAGCAATCAGCATTTTGTGGGTTGGAAATGATTCAAAACGCCACCTTCTGGTTACAATCATCCTGAAACTTGCAAGGCGGACCCTTATATGGAGTCGTCTGCCTAATCAGAGGTGGGCGAACCACCTACCCAGCCCTGAGCGGGAGTAAAACCACACTCGTTTTCAAATATGAGCTGATCAACACTCATGGAGCAGCCCCTGCTCCACGCATCCACGCCTCCTCCCCATCCCACCCCTCTCTTTTTTTTTTTTTTACCATTTTTCAAAATGATGCAGTGGATGGAAGTACACTGTAAGCAATATACTGCAGTTTTAAATAAACCATTAAGTAAAATAGCAGAGAGAGAGAGAGTCCACGTTGACAATTAGCTGCATAACGTCCAGCTTTCTGCTACTACAATTTTGTAACCTTTTATTTAAAAAAAAATAATAATAATAAAAATAAATCTAATTGCCGCAGATGGTTACTGCATTCAGCTACAGCGTGAGGTTTTGTTCATGTTTACAGATGACAGGAAGTCTTACAGAGTCCTAAAAACCACATCAGGAAGTCTGAAGCATCACCGAAGAACTGGATGTGGCTTGGGGCTCTTGTTTACAGTAATCATTTTGGGCTACGCAGACTTGTTAGCTGTATCAAACTTACTTGTAGCACCAGTACGAAGGTAATCAAGCAGCTGTTCGACACCACACACGTCCTGGTTGATCGACTACGTTACCCAGGTCTTGCTCTAACTTTGCAGTACTTTATGGCACTTTAAAGAGTTTACTGACTTGCTAAGAAAAATAAATCTGATATCATCAATTTGGCATAGCAACCTTTATAAGCCAGCATAAACCAGCTTCTTAATGCAAATAGGAATCATTTTTTATTATAATTTTATAGTAACATCGGCTTTAATAACAGTTTAATAACAGGTAACATCGGCTGCCGCGAAATGTTCTACGGACAAAAAAGTGCTGAAAGTTTTACAACATTCCTCTCTAGCTGTTTGTGGCTGACGAAACTTCTATCGCTGTTTACCTTTAAGGATAAGTGAATAGTCAGTGAGGTGGAAAAGACTTCCATTACTTATTACTTCGCTTTCTGAGATAAACTGGGGGTTTAAAGGTATGAACACTTGTCACTGCGCTGTGTAATCAGACATTAAGAACCAGCGCTGCACAAACAATGTGGCTACAGTTAATGCAGTACATGATTTTATTTTTGCAAAAGATTTCAACTCTTAAGCTGCTGACTTTGCAAATAGGATATCTTAAAAGAAAAAAAAAAAGCACTTTGTGAGATGCACACACTGTGATCATAACATAGCTAGAATATCTGTTAAATAACTAGCCTAGCTCGCCATGTAGATCTGATTAATCATGCGTGGTGTAGACGATGTAACTCAGGCAATGAGGAGGTTGTTTTCAGTGTTTTTGTGGATCTTCTCCTTTTTCACTTTCAGCCGTAACATCTGCTTAAGATACATGCAAACGAGAATCATACAGTACAGTGTGCAACCACAAGTATGCGAACACCTGACCAATAAAAACTCATATGTGAGTTTTCACTAAACTGTTGGAACGAAGTTTGAAGCCCACAGTTGTATAGAATGTCTTTTGTACGCCTTGTATGTTGCATTTCCCTTCACAGGCCCAAACAAGGATTCAAAGATTCAAGCAAACTTTATTGTCATTCGCATCACATTTGCACGCGGTGGAACGAAATTACATACGCACGGTCCCGGTTAATCCAGTAGAACAAAAGAAACAACAACAAGTAATGAATAATAAAGTAAAAAAAAAAAAAAAAAAGAAAAGAGTAAAAGTAATAAAAAAATGTAAAAAAAAAAAAAAAAGCAAAAGAAAAAAAAAAAGTGCAAACCTGAGTATCAGAAATAAATATGGCATGTGAATATAATAATATCTATAATTATAGCAGGATAAAGGCTTGATAACCAGCACTGATAAAGTGACAGTGTCAATAAAGTGTCAGTAGCGATTAGTGACAATTTTGTCCATTATGTGTTCAGAAACCTGCTCCAGTATGACAATGTGCTGCGCACGAAGCGAGCTTCATGAAGACATGGTTTGTCCAAGGTTGGAGTGGAAAAACTTTGAGCATCCTGCGTAGATCCTTGACCTCAACCCCACTGAACACCTTTGGGATGGACTGGAACTCCGACTGCACCCCAGACCTCCTCATCTGACATTAGTGTCTGATCTCACTAACGCTCCTGTAACACAAACCCAAACAAAAATCTATTTTAAAGATTGCATAAGAGCGGAGCTTATTATAACAACAAAGGGGGAATATATACGGACTGTGATGTTCAACAAAGCACATGTATGATGGTTAGTTGTTCTAATACTTTCGGCCATGCAGCATAACTCTGGCAATGACGAGGTTGTTTTTACATTTACATTTAAGTCATTTGGCAGACGCCCTTATCCAGAGCGCCTTACATGTACCACATTTTTTTTTTTTTAATACAACTGAGCAGTTGTGGGTTAAGGGCCTTGCTCAAGGGCCCAGCAGTGGCAGTTGCAATGAGGCTGGGATCTGAACTCACGACCTTCCGATCAGTAGTCCAGTATCTTAACCACTGATCCACCACTACTACTTTTTTTTTTCCCCCCACTTCAATGGGTTTTAGAATTTTACCTCTGGTTTGAGAAAGAGAAACAAGCACTTCACATGGCAGAAGAAGAGTTCATTATCTGAAGGGTTTTCCCAGGCTGCCACATGTGTATTGTGTTTGTGCGCATGCGCGCGTTAGTTTGGCGCTGAAGTTGACTTTGGAGTGGGCGTGGCGATGGAGGAGGGAAGGGGGGGAAAGTGGGCGGGGTTTCCAGGCATGAAAGAAGTTGGGGGAGTGGGGGGGGAGGTGTTTGGGGTCTTGTCCCAGTGAAAAATCTGAGAGATGGTTTTTAGGGTTTAGGGTGAGAAGGAGGGCTTTGTGAAGGAGCGAAGAGGCGCTTGGGAGAAGGAGAAGGAGAAGGTCCCCACTAATGCAGCTGGAATGTTTCATCTTTTTGTCTGTATGAGAAGGGAAAAAAAAAATCCCGGTCTTATAGAGTGACTTTCGGAGCTGTGTGTCTTCAGCGGCGGTTCCGGAGCGACATGGCCGCGCAGCGCGTCCCCCTGAGCGGCTGCTCTCAGCACTCGGACCCGGGCTCGAACAGCGAGCGGAGCGCTGACTCCCCTCTGCCCGCCTCAGAGAGCGACTCGAGCGGCCACGTGTCCCCGCCCAACCCGGACTGGACCGAGGAGAGGTTCCGTGTGGACCGAAAAAGACTGGAAACCCTGTTATTAGGTAGGTTTTATTTTCCTTGTGGAAAAAAAAACAAAACAAAAAAAAAAAACCCATTCTGCTCATAATTAATTACCTTTCAACATCATGGGACTATTTTTCCTCCCATAATAAACATCATGACGTGCACATTTACTTTGAACTTCAAACTTGCTACATTTGTTACTCTGGATGCTCTTTACTCGTTACACTGTAACAGTCCCTTTTTTTTTTTTTTTTTTTTTTTTTTTATAAAAGAAGAAAGTTACTTGTAGCTGCTCTGCTTGCTTTTTTCTCACCTCCTGCTTTAAAACTCATTTATAGGACTTTCCAGAACTCCAGAGTGTTTGCTCCATTAAATGTCTTTTTAAAAAAGTAATAATAATAAATTCACATTTCTACCTGTTAGCTGGGTCTGAACTACACACACACATGTGTAACAATAACACACAGTTGCTTTTTCATGACCTTATTATGGCCAATATTATGTTTTTCCCTCCTTGCTGTAATATTTTGAGTTGTTTTCAAATAATCAGAACAAAATATTGTCGTTAATGTCATTGTGTTATACCCAACACCAGTTCAGGGTTCATTTACGATTTTGGTTGTTTTCACTCTTTTAAATCAGCCACAAAGGCCAAATCCATCTTTCATATATTCTCCAGATAACTTTTGTGGTGATCTTTGGATCCATTTTTGGTAACACTTTGGTGAAAATTTAACTTTGTGGCCCACGATTCCCTAGATTGTCAGAATATATATGTATGTGTATATATA
>JAOVYU010000002.1:23294610-23313460 GCA_025674565.1 Synodontis membranacea
GGCCTATGGCATGGCACACCACCAATGGCTCCAGTTAATACTGGCTACAGTGTGGCTGTGTTTGATTTTAAGAAAAACCTCTTGGAGATGCTTAAAATAAGAAAAGATGAACAACCCTCTCAGATCCCAGAGTTCCTGGAGTGGATGAGTAGCTTGTGGAGAGCAGTAAAGTTTGAGAACTTCATCTTTAGTTTCAGAAACACTCTTGTGGCCCATGTCTATGACAACCTTTGTAAAGAATTTTCAGACTGGGAGTGGTGTTTCAGAAAACACATTTTCTCTTGGCTTGCTAGTGCAGAAGTTGAAATATCCAATGCTGAAAGCAGCTGTATTCATGAGGTTGTTGAATCACTTAAAAAGAATTCAGATGAAAAGATCATGCTTCAAACAAATGCAATTAATGTGAAATTGAAAGACTACTACAAAAGGAAAGACCGTAATGTGCGCTTGGTGGAAAGGTACAGAATTGATTTTCTAAAAAGCATTACATCTCTGCAGAATGAAATGAAGAATGAAGTGAACAAAAGATTAGATGTTGCTCTTGAGATGAGGAGGAACAAGGAGAAGGTAGAAGAGCTACACAGTAAGCAAGCTGAAAAGATTGAATCACAAGTCCTAAAATTACTTAAAATGTCCAAACATTGTAAAGATGTGAAGTCTGATGAGGACCTCAAAGCTGATTTTGAGAGAATGTGGAAAACAGAGGTGGCAAACATTACTGGTCTAAAAGAAAGGGATGTTACTGCTGATGTTTTTAAGCAATTTCATGCAAGTTTAGGAAATCGGCAAGTTAATGAGGAATTGCAAAATGTTGAGAATTTGACAAAGTGCGGACAAGAAAATTTCAAGGTCAAACTAACACATGTTAATAAGGGAAAAGGTTTGAAAGAAAAAATTTTAACTGTTTTTAAGCTTAACAATACAAAGCAAGACCTACAGGTTATTGCAGTTGATGTCATTGCCAGTTGTACCAGGATGATTGAACAGTTTACGCAATTGAAAAGTGATTACCAAGAAACATTTACAAAAGAGGTCCTTGATGAAATTGATAAACACCTCAAAAAAGCAGGCTCCAGATTCAAGATTAAATTTGAACTTGACCTTAAATTGCACATTTGTGGCATTGCCTCTCGGAAATTCACAGAGATGCACAGGAAGTATCTCGCTGAGCAAGATCCATTAAAACATCTAGACAAATTTAAGAGACAGTATCTCTCTGATTTCATTGATGTGTACAGAGAGGGGGACCAGGGCCAGAGGAAAGCACAATACTTCACTCAGCTCTGTCTCAAACCAGCAGTGACTGAGTACATTGACCAGTCTCTTGGAATTGACATTGTTGATGCAGTTTTGGAGAATAAAACTACTGAGTATAGTTCACGAACACTATTTCAGTACACCATTCAGAAGGAATTACTGGAAAAATCCAACTTCAGTGACTTTGCAGAGTACATTTTGCATTATAAGAATTATGTCAAAGACTGGATATACAATCACATTGTTAAATGCTTTTCCAAAGACATATCACTGCAAAAATTAAAACAGAAGAAGCTGAGCACCATAATTAAAAAGATCACTGAAGCAGCTGAAGCATCTAAGCTCGAAGACAACGGCTCTCCTTTGCCCAATAATGCAGAAGGTACCACAGTTTTGATCCGGAATCTTTGCAAAGCTATGAATGATGTTATCTCAATATCCATGAGCACTGTAGACAGGGTCCTGTTTCAGAACACAAGCTGCTGTGATCTATTCACCAACAGTCTCTATGAATGTATTGAAGACCTGAAACAGCAAATAGAAAAGGAGATCTCAAAGTCATCTGATATCACTGAGACACTGAAAAATGTGTCAGTAAAACCCCAAGATGAGCTTTTCAAGAGGGTGTTTGGTTGTGGCATGCAGTGTCCCTTTTGCAAAACACCATGTGAGGCAGGAGGAAAAGAACACAAGTTTCACCATGCAGCTGTGCACAGACCACAAGGACTTGGCCGCTACAAATACATGGAGACTAATGACCTTTGTGAAGAGATCTGTACATCTAGTGTTCATAGTGTTCATTTGTTTCAAAACCATGAAACAAATTTCCAACCTCATCCCTACAAAGACTACCAGAAATACTACCCAGACTGGCATATTGCTCCTGACATGTCTATAGAGGCCTCAGATTACTGGAAGTATGTGCTGGTGACATACAATAAACAATTTGCTGAAAGGTATGAAGCAGAGCCAGCTGTGTATCCAGATGTGTGGAATGGAATCACTAAAGAGCAGGCTCTTAATAGTCTGAAGCAGGTGTTTAATATTAAATAACACAAGACTGGCAAAATATCACTGCACAAATATTGTATTTATAAAGAGGACAATTCCATCACTTACAGCTCCATTGTTAATATTTCTGCATGTTTGAGCGCTTAAATATGTCTGATGGTTAAGCTACCTTCTGACTTACTATTATCTAAATATAGAATCAATATTATTAAAAGTGACTTTCTGGGATTTCAGTGATATTTAATAAACATTAATAAACACAAGCTACAACAAAAAAGTGTAGCTAGAATATTTGGAACATTTTGATGATTAGATTATTTCTGTGTCTGCAATGTTAATTAACATAATCACTTAGTTGCAACACTTTTATTTGTCAGAATAATATTGTATGAGTATATTCATGAACTAATTGTATAAACTACACATACTGTAACTACATCAATCTGTTCATCAGTAGAAAGTGTTATTGAAATGCAATTTACAAATAAACTAATGAAAATATAATAATAATAATAATAATAATAATAATAATAATAATAATAATAATAATAAACGACTAGTTTCTTATATTCATTCAATCTAACTAACATGCATACATACAGTACAAAAGCCAGAGACAAGTTTTTGAAACAAATGTTATGGATTGATAAAGTAAATGTGGAACTCTTTGACCGACATTACCAAAGGTATGTTTCAAGGAAAAAAAGGAGCAGAATTTGATGAAAATATTCAAGTAAATTTATTCTTCTTCAGACCTGTCAGTGTTACACCCTGAAAAGGGAGGAAATCAATAAAGATGTTGCACACGGACTTCACTCTATGGCATCTTTATGTAGAATCATTGTTGTAGAAAGCAATAAATTAACATAGAACCAACAATTTGGCATAATAGTTGTCCACTGACATTATTTCAGTTGCAGTCTGCATTTAAGTCATTTCAGTCCATCAAATTCTCTCAAAATGAACACAAACAAAGAAGTACACAGAATATTTAATGTGAGCTCATGTCTACATTATTCTGCTGAATTTCTCTTAATTCTATGAGATCTGACTGCAATATTTTAGTTGCTCCAAATGAACTGTAAACAAATACTTTCTAGTACTTCTGTTAGCACACATAGCTAACACATTTCAACAAACACACATAACATTTTAACACTTCAGATAACTTGTAAAGCTAACCATGTACTTTAACACTGACTATATCCTGGGCCCTTACCTACCTGTACACTGATTTACATTCATGCTGACTAAAATAAACTCAACAGTATAACAATTTCCACTTCTTAAACACTTTCTGTCTATGCAGATGTTATTTAGAGATTACTCATTACATTTTCCAAAAGTTAACTGCTACTTCAGACATGTAACATGTGTAACACGCAATGTGCTTTCACTCGTCGTTACACAGGAAATGTAACCGCTCGCACTAGATAAAAGCTAATTATACCAGTGCATCAACAGGTTATTTTGTAAACACAGTCATCGGAAACGCTTGCTAACATATTCAAACAAACTCAACATAATATTTACTAACTTACTGGTCACACTTATACAACTTAGAGACATTCTTCATACCTGAAAAGGGAGGAAATCAATAAAGATGTCGCACAAGGACTTCACTCTGAATCATCTTTATGTAGAATTAAGGTACCGCGACAAGAGCTTCCTCTTCAAATCTGCTCTACTGATTGAAGAAACAAACTAGTTATTTTTTTTTATCCAACCTTTTTAATAGCTATTTATTCTGATTTTAACCCTGCTATGTATAGTTTCAATGTCCATTAGATCTGTTTAAATTTTCATCTACCACATCAGACCTGAGCCTTGGTGTTTCCTTAGTTTTCCTTCTGACCATCCAAACTATTTCCCTCACAGCAGAAGGTGACAGTTTGGCACTTTTCCAGACCTTCGCAAAGTTGCTACGCATTCCATTATCTTCTATTTGTCAAACAAACCCTTTATGTGCACAGAGAAGCTACCAGCTGTGGTTGATCATGATCAGTACCAGAATATTAAAAGGCCTTATCATGGTCATTATTTAATGTCCTGGTCAACTGTTTCAAAGATCACATTTTTATTCAGCGTTTCATCCATTTGGTATATAAAAAAATGTAAAATTAATAATCAGTTTAAACTTATTGATATTATTGCCCCAAATGAATAGAAATGCAAAATATAGTTTATTTTTTATATTGTGGATCGATAAAGTAAATATGGAACTCTTTGGCCAGCATCACCAAAGGTATTTTTAAGGAAAAAAGGAGCAGAATTTGATAAGAAGATCACTTTGCCAACTGTTAATAAAGCATGGAAGTGCATCTATTATGCTTTGGGGTTTTGTGGCAGCAAACAGAGGAAACAATGTAAAGGTTGATGGAAGAATGGATTGAATTTAAATATCAGAAATTCTAGAAAGCAGTCAGTCAAGAAGCTAAAATGAGACTGGCTTCTACAATAGCCAAGACATACATAAAAATAAAAACACCATGAACTACTTCAGAAAAATGGCATTGTTGTTGTAACAGCCTTAACAATATCCTGCCTTGTGTGGAACACACTGTGCATTCAAGACGGCCCAAAATATCTCAGGACTAGAAGCGTTCTGCAAACGAGAAGGAGTGAAAATTGATCAAACAATAATATTAATACACATCTTTTGCTACACAAAGTGCAAGCATCTACCAAAGGGGTGTTAGTAAGTGCTGAATTAGCAGGGTGTCCTAACAATTACTGTTTTAATTATTTCCATAGTTTTTCATCCATCCATCTTCTTCTGCTTAATCCTGTTCAGGGTCGCGGGGGGAGCCGGCGCCAATATCCAGCCAACTTCGGGCGAGAGGCGGGGGTTTCCATAGTTTTTATGTTTATCAAATATAGAGTGAATGTGCATTAAAGGTTCATGTGACTCCTGGCAGCGTTCCCTATAAGAAAACCACATGTAGATCAGGTTTCTTCTATTAATTCCTCCATCCCAGTGATAAGTATCAACATAACATTTTAGTTTCTAAAAAAATATATATATATTTTAGTAATGCACAATTTTTATTTTTGTAAAATCAGTTGTACATATTTGTAATTTACTTTGAAGCTACAATTACATAATCTGCTCTTCTTAGACTATTTTCTTTACTTCTCCTCAGGTGTTAATGTTTTTTAAACCTCTCTTGCATTTGAGCTTTGAGTCATTTGGGCTTTATCATGTTTTTACACACAAATGAATGATTTTTTTCTCCAGCTCCATGAAGTACTGAGCATTTTCTAAAAAAATCGCACTGCTTGATAGTATGGGGTTTCCTTCACTCCTTTACTGAAAGAGTATTACACTGATATACCTAGCAAAAAGAAGTCAACTTTAAAAATAAGGAAGTCAATTTTAAATAAAAATTGCCAAAAAAAAAAAAAAAAAAAAAAAAACAAGACCTCTATTTCTGGTGAAAGTTGCAAGCTTTTTATTTAAACTTGACTTCATTATTTTTAAAGTTGATATTTTTTTATTTAAAGTTGACTTTTTTTTTTTTTTTCAGTACCTCGCTCTTCGGGACCACCGTAGTGTGTATTCTAAAATTATCTATTTTTTCATTCATATATAAAATAATATAAATTTACTTTAAGCAACTGGTATAGCCTGTTCACTTCACACACCTGTACTACTGCATTTGGACGCCAGATGGAGCTGAAACACGGCGAACGGATTTCGACGTGCTCATGACGTCAGCGTGAAGCAGGTACGCGACGCTCAGGTAAATAGCGGGAACTGGAAACCTGACACTTTAAGCGTGCTGTAAAACAGAAGGCCTGTTTTTATCTCCGGATCCAGCCAGTGACTAAATCTGTAATTACTGTTTTCATTTTTTCCAGCTTTAGTCAATAGAGCAGATTCAAACACTGCTACAGAGGGAAGGAGTGCCAGGTTTACCTGAACATGTCTAATAAAACCAGGAAGAAAATAAACATAATGTGTTATATTTATAAATTAGATAATAAAGCAAATATTAATGTAACACTTATAAAATATTAAACTAATAATATTAAATATGGATTTAGATTAAAAAATTACCTGCTTTTCATTATGTCTAGTTTGATCCTAATTGTTTGTTAAAGGAAGTTTGGTTTGTCCTGCACTAACTAGTGGACAATATTTTAGTAAGATTTTTGTAAAATGTCTGTTTCTAATTGATAACTTCAAGATAAAGCATGACCTTACTGAAATCATTTACAAACAAACGTATACTTTGTAGATACGATATAATGATACTTTATAGAACAAATTAGAAATAGGTCAACAATTAATAAAGAAGCCAAACCCTGCTGGAAAATTTAAATGTGCTTCCTTAGAATCATGCTGGAGATGCATGGCTAATATTACCTATATGTATAGCTTTTAATTTAGCATTGCACATTTTCACTAAGCTGTTGTTTTACATTTACATGTACAGCATTTGGCAAACGCTCTTATCCAGATCAACTTACCTAAGTGCTATACAGTTTCAATCTGTGAATACATACAGATTCTGGTTCACTAGGACCCAGGTTACGGATACAATCTGTTATGAGACTGTATT
Source organism: Synodontis membranacea (assembly GCA_025674565.1). Classification (NCBI taxonomy): domain Eukaryota; kingdom Metazoa; phylum Chordata; class Actinopteri; order Siluriformes; family Mochokidae; genus Synodontis; species Synodontis membranacea. Next base: position 23,301,444 of record JAOVYU010000002.1, read on the forward strand.
GGAAGATAATTGATTAAGTGTCATTACCACAGAGCACAACAATGAAATGTGTCCTCTGCATTTAAACCATATGTGATATCGTGACACACAGCAGGGGGCAGATATTTCAGTGCCTGGGGAGCAGTGCTTTGGGGCAGTACATGGCTCAGGGTATGTCAGTGGTACCTTGCTGCTCAGGGATTCGAACCTGTGCTTCTCTAACCATTAGGCCACCATCTGTTTTAAACTGTAAGCATGTAACTCTACTTGTATTGTGACACTTTCCTTTTCAAATTGACAATTTAGTTAGTTTGTTGGTCTGAGAGACAATTTGAATTGAATTATGGGAATGAAAATTCTGACCTGATGCACTTTGTCCTTGAAGTACACAAACTGGACACACTGGTGGCAGTGAATAGGGTTATATGCTAGCAATTTGTTCTACTGGAATACTACAGAATGCTGGATTTATATTTATATGGGGAGGTGATGGCTGCTGAAATTTATAGGGATGGGAATTTATAGAGAAGTCAGCTAGGAGAGAAGTGTAGTCTCAAGTGTTTTCTGCACAAAATAGAACTTTTTTTTTTTTTTTTTTTTTTGGATACTGTATTAATCCCTGAAGGAAGATTAGGTTTTGCATTTGACCCATCCAAGTAATGAACTGAGAAATAAGAACACATACCCAGAATAAAGCAGTGGGCAGTGTTAGTGACGAACACTGCTCACTGTATGCACTGTATGTACTTATTTCTCAGTTCATTGCTTGGATGGGTCAAATGCAAAACCTAACCAAGTCAGATAGGGGGCACCTGGATTTGAACCAGGGACCTCTTGATCTGCAGTCAAATGCTCTACCACTGAGCTATACCCCCATCCCATTCCTGTTTATTACACGAACTGTACCCAACACAGAGATCCGGCTTTAAAGACCAAAATTACATTCCATTTGCCGACCCACCAAACTTAACCTTTTGAATTAGCTATATTCTCAACCCTGTGGCACCTTCACACTCAGTTATGGCAACTTCTTACCAAGCATTGGAGGACTTATATTAAGATAAGATGGAAAGGTTCAGCATCATCAACTCACAGCCTTACAACTAGAGTCCCTCAGGGGTTGGTTCTTGGTTTGCTGTTGTTCTTCCTTTATTCTAAATTTCTGAGTGCAGTGATCAGATCTGCCATTATAGTGTAGACTACACAGTTACTCCAGGTACTTCTCAACTCCATTTCTAGAGTGGCTATTATTTGTCCAGGAGGGCACTTCACATTGTCCTGAGATAAATCAAACACTAGCACCGAATTGCTGTATCACTTAGAATAAATCTTGAGCAGTTCAATTTCTCTCAAATCTCACACCCTTACTGATGGAGTCCCTCAGAAGTTTGTTCTTGGTCCATGCTTGTTCTTCCTTTATACTAAATTTCTGAGTGCAGTGATCAGATCTGCCATTATAGTGTAGACTACACAGTTACTCCATGTACCTCTCAACTCCATTTCTAGAGAAAGTATTGGCTACTATTTGTCCAGGAGGGCACTTCACATTGTGCTGAGTTAAATCAAACACTAGCACTGAATTGCTCTGAATTTCTCTCAAATCTCACAACCTTACTGCTGGAGTCCCTCAAAGGTTTGTTCGGTTTGTACGAAATTTCTGGGATCATGGATTTTTCTTTTCTTTTCTTTTCTTTTCTTTTCTTTTCTTTCCTTTCCAGCAAAGGTGATATACTGTAGTTAGGCGAGGTCCTTCCAATTATCATCCATTGTAATTCTATTGTGTTGGGGCAGCATGGTGGTGAAGTGGTTAGCACTGTCACCTCACAGTGAAATGGTTTTTGGTTCAAACCTCACTGCTGGATACTTGGTATAGATGAATGAAGGTCACAGAGATAATCCAATTGTGAGCCTGATACTGTGTTTGCTGTCTCTCATTGGCTGATGTTTCTGCATATGCATGTATATACACTGTATTTTTCCAAGCAAGCTTGGTTAATATTGCAAAGGTCCTTAGGAAATCTCTCAAAAATATTTAAAGATTTTTTGGATGGATTTGAGGCGATATTATGCATAACTGAATTTACCATTATCACAAGATCTCTGACGATCATTTTCTTGCCTCTATTTAGAAAGCAGCTCCAATAAATATGCCCACATTCTGCACTCGGTATCTGTGTATTCGTGTGTTGTGCGGTGTGTGGGAGAGGATATGATTAGTGTGTGTGTGTGTGTAAAGCTAGTAGTTAGTCATGAATGCAGGTATGTCACCCTGAGGTGAGAAAGACTGTTGGCTTGGAACACCTTGACCTACCGTTGAACTTCCACGGAAATTTTCTAAGCCACACAGTGCTGCGTCTGACACATGGAGCGCTTAGTAAAACATTGATGTCAGTTAGGGAGATTATGATTTGATAATTGTGCGGTGTCTGTGCACATGAATCAGGGAGCGGTGTAATTAAGAGGGGTAAATGTGTTCTGTTTTATTAAAGAGTGCCAGTCAGCTTAGCACTGAACCCTGAAACACACTCAACGTTTTCTGGATTTGTGTCAGTCAAATGAAAAACGTCATCAAAATATGCATTTGACCTCAGGCAACACAGAGACACTCTCTCTGATGTCTCCGATGTTTAATTTCTGAAGATATTTTTAGTCTTGGTCACCTTTTTAATTTTACCTGAAAATGTGAATTTAAAAATAATTGAAGGTACATGAGTGAACATTAAAGGACACTGATGTACATTTTAAAGCTTAACACAACATGGACAGACAAAAGACACATAATAAAGACACCCTAGCAACAAGGAAAGGTAGTTTATTTTTGGATGTCCAATATTAGAAGCAGGTCAATTGAAATGTCTAGGTTTAAGGACACTGTCAAGGCTTTTGTGGCATTTTGAAAAGTGTATGATTATAATTTTAAGTTGCTAAAATTTTAACTAGCAATACTTTGCTAGTAATATGAACAGTAAATCTGCTGCTGTGTGTATTTGTCTAAATTATCTTCATAATAGAAGAATGCAAAAACTAATCTTCATGTCTCAGGTACTCAGGTCTGTTGCTACATGTCATGCTTCTTGGCAATTTTACTGTGTTTCCTTCATGAGTTTTTCCTCCACAAAGCAGGTTTCCTCATAAAGAAGTCAATAACGAAAGGTCAGGAGGAGTGTGTTTGCATAGCTCACACACCCCACTCTAAAGAAACCTTCCAGAATCAGACCTGCACCACATCTCCACCCTCATTCCAGTAAATTCATCGCGGCTTTTTGTTTATCAGGTCAGGTACGGAATTTACCTCCAAGGCACAATCACCTTATGATCTCCCTGCGTATGATTAAGTAATCTTAAGAATATGAAGATCTATGAAAGCTGTATGAGGCATGCCGTTGCTGGTTGGTGTTTTCACCATCCTTGCCTATCTTGGCACAGCCAGGCCATTGCTGACATGAAAGCCATAGTGTATAGTACACGGTGTTGTATTTCTGTGTTTTAAGGTTTTTTTTTTTTAAAACATCTAGATGTAAATATCAAGAAAAGAAAGATGAAATTCTAATCTTTTGTTCAATATCTATCCTTTGATCTCAAATCCAAATGTCTTCAAAAAATAAAAAAAATTTTAAAAAAGAATTGGCCTTGCCTTTCCAGTCTTCTCAGATGGGACTGTATATTCTATTTCTACAGCACTTTTGATAATGGATAGTTGCTTATAAAGAAATCTGGATATATTATAATGGTGAATAAGTTCATGGCCTAGTAAATATCTTTAATTATTTATCAAAACTCCCTTTAAAAGCACATATTTTAGGTAGTTTACAGTATCAATCAAGCATGGAGCCCAGCAGGATTCATATTAGTAATTGCCTTCTATTATTCAATAGTGGAAAAAACTCAACAGAAGCAAGATACCAAATTTGCAACGTTTATAGCAACGCTGCACAGCATTTCTATGATCTACAACTGGTTCCAAGTTTCAAAAAGGTGAATCGGAGCTAGACGATAATACAAGAAGAGGTAGACCAAAAGAAACGGAAGACGAGGAGCTGCAGAAACTGTTGGACAAAGATGCGACACAATCGACTCGGGAGCTGGCGAGACGTTTGAATATGGATCATTCTACTGTTCTAAGGCGTGTGAAGGCAAAGATTCTGAAAATTGGTAGGTGGTTCCACATGCACTTTCAGAGAGAAATATCCATTAACGGCTTTAAACCTTCATTACGGTCGCCAGCAATTACTTTGAAGAATTAGTCCTATGTATTGTTTTAGAAAATTGAGAATGAAATCTGTTCCAAAAGGCCACGAACTTGTGCACCACCCTAATAGATTTAAATACATAATGAGCGAGCCAGTAGTGACAGTGGCAGGGAAATCCTCCCTGAGATGAGATGAAGAAGAAAACTTACATGAAGGTTAAATTAGATTTAAAAGAGAACCTTGTTCTGGATGAAGTTCTATTCTGTTCTCCATAAAGCTTGACAGCAGATTGAAGCATGAAGTGCTCTAATCTCCTGGTAGATGCTGGGTTGACTTTGGACTTGATAAAACACAGCAGACCAACACCAGCAGATGACAAATCATCACAGACAGCAGAAACTTCACACTGGACTTCAATCAAGTTGGATTCTGTGCCTCTCCACTCTAAATTGAGACTCTAGAACGTTGATTTCCAAATAAAATGTAAAACTTTCTTTCATCTGAAAAGCAGATGTTGGACCACTGAGCAACAGTCCAGTTTGTTTTCTTCTTTGCCCAGGTAAAATGATTCTGATGATGTTTCTTGAAGTTTCTTGAAGCCCCTTCCCTGAAGACGTCTGCGTGTCGTGGCTCTTGATACACTGACACCAGCTTCAGTCCACTCCTAGTGAAGCTCTCCCAAGTTCTTGAATTGATTTTCTTGACAATCTTCTCAAGCCTGTGGTCATCCCTGTTGCTTGTGCACCTTTTTCTACCACATTTTTCCCTTCCAGTCAACTTTCCATTATTATGCTTCGATACAGCACTCTGTGAACAGCAGCCTTTTTGACAATGACGTTCTGTGGCTTGATTGTTGTTGCATGTACTGAACTATACTGAGAGATACATGGTATTTATACTGTTTGAATAACAATCTACTCAACTAAAATGGAATATTCTAATATTTTGAGATGTGTTATTTAATTTTTTGAGCTGTAGGTCATAATTATCAATATTAAAAGAGAAAAATGCTTGACACATTTTATTTTATGTGTAATGAGTCTAGAATATATTACCTTTTCACTTTCTTAAATAACTGATGGAAGATAATGCACTTTTCACAATATTATATTTTTTTGAGATGCACTAGTACAGTAAATTCAAACAGTAAGCTACATGCTAACACAGGGTAAATGAACATGACATTCTTGATCATTAGCAACAGTTTTTAGATCATTAAATTTCACTTTTAGAAGTTTAAAATGAAAAAAAAAAATTCAATGTTTCAATGTCACGCACACATTAAGAAACAATTGTGGAATGCAAGTACTTTGAATTCTTGTTCAGAAGCTGGTAGAAATTCAGGTTTCTTGGAATGACTTTGCATACTTTTCATCATCAAGTTAATATTTCCTTATTGATAATAAACAGTAATTGTTAAAGTAACAAAACAGAAACATAGCTTTCTTTATCTAGTGTCAAGAAAAGTACGTACTGCATCCGCTGCCAGTTGCACGAGACATGTTTAAGTACATGCTGTTCAGGCAGTGAACAGCAATGACTTGAGAAGGCAGTGAGCTTAGTTATTGAAATACACCCTGAAATGGATGACGTCCATGTTTTCAGAAAGAGAAAGAGAGCCCACAGATGGAATTTATGGCATTTTTGTTATGGGATACTTGCCTCTGAATTACCTGCAGACAGCAGGATTGTCTTACTCTATACAGGGAACACAACGGGATGCAGTAGGGATTCAGAGTTGGTCCTGTTTCAAGGATATTGTGACCTTGAGCATTTCATGGTGACCTTGAGACACTCCAGCTACCAGTTGCAGAGTGGTAGCTGGATTCTGCATTAATTCACTTGCTTTCAGGCTGTCCTTTTGATATGTAACACCTGGTCCTCCAGCAGATCGCACTGCATGTTTTGGTTCCTGTGCAAACAGGCTGTACCTCTAGCTTGATGGTGCACCAGGCTTATTGTTTGAATGTAGACTTGAGAATATGCCCCAGTGACCTTGAAGAAATTCAGCCATGAAGATACACAAAAAATTTTACGAGAATGGAGAACAAAATGAAAACTAACAAATGAAATACAAACAGGGATGTGTTTACAGCAGTTGCTTTAAAATAAGTCCCTGGACCATGATAACAGCACAGAATGGTAGGTATAGGTGTGTGTGTGTGTGTGTGTGTGTGTGTGTGAGTGAGAGAGAGAGAGAGAGAGAGAGAGAGAGAGAGAGAGAGAGAGAGCACCATCAACTTTGCCCTCATTTCTTGAACCATACTTTCTATGTGTGTGTGTTTAGAGCAGGAAGCATTGGTGCGAGGTTGTAATTACAGTGCAGACACCAGCTGCTGTTTCTGCATTCCTACACACACACACACACACACACACACACACACTTACGCTGATGCTGCCAACAGAGGTCATGACTTACCTTAGACACGCACACACTATCTGATCTGAGATCAGAGTCTTTACTGATAATTCACCGTATGTAAGATTTGTCTTAAACCTCTGTATTGTGTTTTTTTCAACCCTGTCTCTATTGTCTACCATCTTTAGGATATATTTTACATACACTTTTATCCAAAGCCATTTAGAAGACCACGGAAGAGTGCTACACCTGCTAGTCACAAAGCAGTCAAGTGAACCATGAGTGACGCAGGTTTACAGTAACTTGCAACAAAAGTAATACACAATTACAGCAGGAATAATAGAGGAATACATAATGCGTACAAGATGTAACAAAATAGCAAACAGTTATGTTCTCTCTGCATTCAAGATTCTTCATTCATCTTTTGTAAGCACTTGTATCCTGTTCAGGGTCATGGAGGATTTAAAGCAGGATTACGTGCTCCATCACAAGGCAAAACTAACTCATCCCCAGAGGCGATTTAGACTTAACTCATCCCCAGTTGGCAATTTAGTGTTGCCAATCCAGCTGCTGGTAAGTTTTTGAGAAGTATGAAACCTATAAAAGGGCAGCACAGTGATGCAGGGGTTAGCACTGTTACCTCATAGCAAGAAGGTTCTGGGTATGAACCTGCTGGCTAACAGGGGTCTTTCTGGGTGTAGATTACATGTTCTCCCCGTTCCTACATGGGTTTCCTCAGGTTTTTTCAGGTTTCCTCCCACAGCCCAAAGACTAGGCTTAGGTCAACTGGCTACTCTAAATTGCCTGTATGTGTGAGTGTGAGTGTGAATGTGTTAGCTCTGTGATAGATTATCACCACCTCTCGCCTGAAGTCAGCTGGGATTGGCTCCAGTTTCCCCATGACCCTGACGGATAAGCAGAACAGATAATGGATGTATGGATGAAAACCATCCTTAAGATCATGGAAGAATATAATGAAAAATCAGGGAAGATCATTAATTGTGTAATTGTGTTTTATTATTGTCAATACATAAAAAAATGTAATTGTTTGCAACTGCTGTGATATAGTAAGAGGAATAAAATGTGCTGTTATTGGAAAATAATCAACTTCAGGGTGGTAACCTGAGCTCTGCATCGTGTCAGACCATGTCACACCATCCTGCTGTTGATTCTTTTTCTATTACAGCATGAGCCTTCGTTTTTTATTCCTCAAATAAAGTGCACAAACACACACACAAGAAAAGGTTTAGATGTTCATGTGATTCTCATGAATTCTGTGTTCATTTTCCTGTTCTATTTAATCTCTTCATTCCTCTCCCTTAATTGTTACTTCAGCTTTCCCTCAATCAATTAACATCAGTTCTTCTTTCTTTCCCAATCCCCACCTTACAGTAACTGTCCTATATTCATCCATCTCTCTTTCTTGTGTCCTTCAATTTAAAATTTCTACTTTATTTTTAGTATTTTTTTTTTATGAATCTCCGATCAAAACTCTAGATCTTTTCCACTTTATTATCTCTTTCTGCATCCTCCCATATTATTTCGGATCTCTCTGGTTCCTCTCTCTGCAGCTCTCTATACTTTCTCCCAGCGTACAGTTCTAATAAATGTCTGTATGCCCTCCAGCTGTGTTCTTAAAGTGTGTGCGCGAGTGGGACGATGTCTGACAAATTCTTTTCTCAGCTTTATGTCTGTACATGTGTGCATCAGTGCGGTCACCCACTTTCTTGCTTTCGGCAAAAGTCTCGCAAAACATATCTAGCTCCACTAGAGTCTGGTACATTTTGTCTCCGTGAATGTGGCCAAGGACTGCCCACTTTAATAGAGAGAAGTAATTTGATTGACATAACAGTTAACCAACCATACACATTTCACTCAGTATGCTTATATACTTCTTATATATTCATCATTAAATCTCTGAACAGCTTTTGGTAACAGAATTCAATGGCCTTTTCTTCAGTACAGTCACTATATCCTGCTCCAAAAAAAACAGGGTGTTAAAAAGTTTGTTCTCAAGCTGCGAGCCAACACTCACAAATGTGTTTGCAGTGAAGCGTGGAGAGATAAAATCAATTTGCAACTTTCAACATTGCACAAAAACTAACTGAAATGAATTTTTGCCATTTGTGTTAACAAAAATATATGAATCATTACAGAATTCTGGATGTCAACGGATTTAAAATGCCAAAGAAAAACAGAGATTGTTATTATTTTACCAAGCAAGAACATTTTATTTAAATATTAATCATTTGTGATTTATGCAGCCATGGTAAATTAACAGTGTTGATATTGATAATGCCCAAAAAGTGGTGAGTCCATCAACTTTATGCATATTGAATAATGGTAATGTGACTAAAATCACTGATTTAGCATAAATAAACCCAATGCATTTTTGTCTTTATTAAAAAGTCTTACTTAATAGGAGAAACACTGAATGCCAGTCAGCCATAGGCATATTTAAAGACTGATATAGCAGATAATAAAGAATACTGAGCAAGTGTCTATGGAGACATGCACAAACATTAAAAAAACACACACATACAATTATTAATATTACAAATATACAAAAAAAAAAAACCTTGTAAAAGTGCTGCTGGTTTCTCCTTCCCTGTTTTAGACTGATCCTTCTACAAGGACCCTTATTCACAGTTTGCAATCAGAATAAACATAATTACTAGCGTGTTAACTCTGAGTGAAGTGAGGCAACTTTTCTGCGCATGTTAACACGCTGAGAAAAGATACCATGCATCAGTGTACTGTCATGCACATCTGGAATAAATGTAGTTAATTAATAGCATCTTAACACAGTGTAAAATGATTCCACATTTCTACGTCCTACCGTAAACATCTGGAAGCCAACAAAGACAAACAGCTATTCCATGTTAGTATAGTAAGCACTAGTAACTACAGATTCTTTTTTTTTTTTCTTTTTTTTTTGTATTTTCTCTACTTAAAAATGAATCATAAATAGAGCTTATTTAAATTCCTACTTCATTTACCAAACAAAACCACATTTTGTTTATATATCGCATACACATGAGAGTAAAAGAACGATATGTGTAAGGAAAAGAGTGGTTAGTTTTCCTCTAACAAGCGCTTGGTTAATTAAAAAAAAAATTGTATGTTTAAGTATGTTTAACAAACAATTTGGACTGGATTAGGGTTATATGGACAGGTGGGGAAATATAATTATTACCAGTGTGTATCTGGAATTATAGTCCCATCTGTATCCATCATGTCAGTCAGTTACGATTACTCTTAATCTTTTACCTTCTAGAAAACGACCAGTTAAAATAAATGTAGAACAATAATACATAAATGATATTTAAAGGGACATGTCAGGCAAGTTACTGCGTTCCTAGCAAAGCCTACATGTGTATTATGGTCATGTGACCTAGTAATGGTCAAGGTATTAACAAGTGGTCATATTAAAGTTCAAGTCAGTTTGTATGCAAATGAGATGTATGGAATGCATGCAGTTTCCTCTGAAAAGTATTGGAACAGTACTCTTCTACTGAAGAGGAGACTGAATGATGAAACCTCCTGAAACAAACAGCAACTCAGAAGGTTGACGCAGCAAGGCATATGCAACCAAATATGAAGTGTTATTTACTTTTAAGACGGTGTGTTCCAATACTTTTGCTCATGTAAACATTGTGGCCTGCCCAATGTCAATTAACATATCTAGATGTGAATATCAAGAAAATAATGCTAAAATTCTGACCTATTCATCTTTTGATCTCAAACCCAATGTCTTCAATGTATTTAAAAAAAAAAAAAAAAAAAAAAGAAAAGAAAAAAAAGGATTTGGCCTTGCTGTTCCAATACTTTCAGAGGGGACTGTATATAGAAAAGACAGGATCGCTTATCCCCTGCTAATTGATCATAATTATTACAGACACCTCCTTTGCTTGACACTAGAAGACTGTCCAAAATTCTTATTCTACCCAAATAGTACCAACCAAATGGCAACGCATTTTTGACAAACTCTACATAGCACTAGAGAGGTTACAAATTCTAAGCACTCTGAGAAAAGCAGTTCACCACTACAAGATTTTTTTTGCCTGACGACGCATGTTCCAGGCCCCTTATTTAGCTCAGGGCACAGTGAACCATTCAGAGCTTTCCTCTTATCACAACAGCCCTGTGTACGGGTTCTGCGTAATCAGGTCAGTTATATCAATATCCAATATTTCGCCTCCCTCAATGATCATGATTCTGGAGAACTTAAAAATGCATCTGTCTTTGTTCTCTGTGGATTTGTTTATCTATTTTTCCTTTCTACAAAGCTAGAATGGGAATTTATAGATTCACAAGCAGGCGACATCCTCTGTGTCACTGCATAGACTTTTTATTCATTCTACTAAGATCAATTCTTTTTTATATGTACTTCAGCCATCCCCATATTAATGGACTGGTGAAAGATGTTGTTGATAAATCGTGAAGTAGACTCATAAATGTATCTGATAAATATGTTTTTTTTTTTTATATGTGTGTGGATTCCCTGCGGTTTCTCCCACATGCATGATTCCTGTATTTGAAATGGACATGGAGTCCATTGATTGGGTGAACAATGGGCACTGTTTGCATGCTGGGATAAGTCTCTGTGGCTAGCGTCCACTCTGTAGTGGCCAACAGCTCCACGCTGAGTGTTTTGAGCACCATCAAAGCAAGCTCGCGGCCGATGCACCTGCGAACGCCACCACCGAATGGCACATAGCTGAAGCGACTGTTTTTGCTCTCGTCCCGATCAGCGGAGAAGCGTTCGGGGTCAAACAGCTCTGGGCTTTTGTAGGCGGCAGAAGTCTCGTGTGTGTCACGGATGCTGTACATGACGCTCCAGCCTTTTGGGATCTGGTAACCCTGTAGATAAGGACAAACAGGAAGGGAAAAAAATTGACTGTGACATCGGCTTATTTGAAACAGAAACTAATAAAGAAATCACAAATCCTAAATAGACATCATTTGGCATCTGACGTCTTGGAATACATTGTGGATCCTGTACATGTTCAAATCCTGCCCAATTAAAGTGATCAAATTAAGGTTTCTGAACTTACAAAGATGAGGAACAAAGCCAGATATCACTCATGGGCACATCTAATGCATGCATTGTATTAGTAGCAGTTCAAGTCATCATAATTTCCCGCAAATATTTTGTATATATGTGTTTTTCAAGTAAATTTTTAGTTTTACATTTAAGTCATTTGGCAGACGCCCTTATCCAGAGCAGTTGTGGGTTAAGGGCCTTGCTGAAGGGCCCAGCAGTGGCAGTCATGGTGAGGCTGAGATTTGAACTCACAACCTTCCGAGCAATAGTCCAGTGTCTTAACCACTGAGCTACCACTACTCACGTTTTCAAGTCTGGTGCATATTTATAATAACTCTATATTCTTTGCATGTTTATATGGATGGAATTGTTATTCTGCTTATGTCATTACCTGCTTATGCAAATGTTTTTTAGAGAATTGTTTTAATTTTTATTATATATA
>JAOVYU010000002.1:23328078-23341257 GCA_025674565.1 Synodontis membranacea
TATCTATCTATCTATCTATCTATCTATCTATCTATCTATCTATCTATCTATCTATCTATCTATCTATCTATTTTTACATTTTGTCTACTCTTTTCCTTATTTTTTTTATCCTGCTGGTTATTTGTATCTGTATAGACTTGACAACTTTGTAATCATAAAACCATCCCATATTTTTTTAACCCACTGTCTCAGAGTTGACAGAACTCAGACCACATCATAAGATGACAAGCAAATTACCAAGAAATAGTGTCTAAAATGTATTTTAATTAAGCAGGGACATCAAAGCAGTCACACTTTCCATTGACTCTATATAAATCCGCTGCAGGATGTAAAATAAAATTGCGTTTCTGATGCTTCAGGGTCACTTTGATCAGTGTGTGAAATCACATGCACCTGAAGGATCATCTTACTTCGGCGGTCTTGGAATATCCCGAAAATGCCCGCTGAAGGTGTTCAGGCGTGTTTTTTTTTCTTTTTTTTTAGACTATTAATCATAACACGCATGTAACAGCAATAACAGCACGTCTTTATTTGTCCTATACCATTTGATTGCAAATTGAATTTACTGAATCAAAGCATGACGTGTTTTGCTTTCTTAACCTTTTATATTGGGGTGGTGCATAAGTTTGTGGCCTCTTGAAATTTATGCACAATTTTCTAAAATAATACATAGTATTTTACTTTTCAAAGTAATCAGCTATGTCATATTCTTTCTGCCATTTATCAGGCAAAGAATGAATACCATCATGAAAGAAAGATTAAGGGTTTAGGGAAATGAATTAATCTATGCAATTTGGTATATCTTCGACTCTTTCGAAATGTTGGTCAGAGAATGTATGTTGCAGTGACCTAAACAAGTGAAAATCTGATGGCTCTATGTCCGTTGAGGAGTCTGGATGAGATAAACTTCCCATCCAAGGCTAAAAATCATGTCTTTTTTCGCTATTGCAACCTGTCACTTCCATTTTGTGAATGGAAGCTCGATGATCGTAGTTTGTTGATTATTTTCACTTAATTTGATCAGTTGATCACTGAAACATTGTGTGTGTGTGTGTGTGTGTGTGTGTTGCCAGCTCTTAAGTCGATTGTGTCGCATCTTCATCCAACAGTTTCTGCAGATCCTCGCCTTTCCTTTCCTTTGGTCTACCACATTTTGACTTATCATCTAGCTCCAATTCACCTTTTCCAAACAGCGTACAAGTTCTCGACCGCAAAAATGCAGATTGCAGCATTGCCATAAACTTTTCAAAATTTGTCTCTTGCTTCTGTTGATTTTTTCCACTAGTGAATAAGAATAGAAGGCAATGACGAATATAAATCGTGCTGGGCTCCATGCTTGATTGATAAACCACCCAAATTATGTGTTTTTATGGGGAGATTTGATAAATTATGAAAGACGTTAACTAGGCCATGAACTTATGCAACAGCTTAATAATTATATTTAATGTTAAGGAACCCGTGCAAGACAAGGCAAGCAGACAAGGCAAGCAGCAAATTACCAAGAAATAGTGTTTAAAATGTATTTTAATTAAACAGGGGCATCAAAGCAGTCACACTTTCCATTGACTCCTCTATATAAATTCACTGCAGGATGTAAAGCTGCATTTCTGATGCTTCTGGGACACTTTGATCAGTGTGTGAAATCACATGCACCTAAGGGATCGTCTTACTTCAGCAGTCTTGGAATATCCCGAAAATACCCACTGAAGGTGTACAAGCACATTTCTCCATTTTTTTTCTCCAGTGTATTAATCATAGCAGCGCATCCTGATGTGCTTTATTTGTCCTATACCTACTTGATTGCAAATTTTAATTTATTAAATCAACACATAACATGTTTTGCTATTTTTTATTTTATGTTAAGGTGGTGCATAAGTTCATGGCCTTTTGAACTTTATTTGGAATTTTCTAAAATAATACATAGAGCTAGTCTTTAAAGTAAATCGCTGTTAGATTCTATGACTTTCTAGAATTAGAATGATCCATATTCAAAAGTCTTGCTGGTTGTCTTTGTCCAACAGTTTCTGCAGCTCCTCTCCTTCTGTTCCCTTTGGTCTACCACTTTTTGGCTTATCATTATCAGTTCACCTTTTCCAGACAGTGAATGAGTTCTTGACTGCAGAAATGCCGATTGCAATGTTACCATAAACTTTGTCTGTTGCTTCCATTGAGTCCCCCCCCACTATTGAATAAGAATAGAAGACAATTATGAATATGAATAATGTTCTGTATAATGAATATGAATCCCCCCCCCATCCCCCCCGTCAACAATTTTTCCGGAATACTTTATGCTTTTGTACTTTAAGTATGCTTTGGAGCCTGTACGTTTTACTTTCACTTGAGTAAAAAGTTGAGTCAATACTTTTACTAGAGTATTTTTAAACCAAGGTATCTATACTTTTACTTGAGTAAAGAATGTGTGTACTTTTGACACCTCTTGTTCTACATAATGTTACAGTATAGCAGCTAGCTGTAAGACAGCTGAATGAAGTGCGAGTGCATTAATGTAAACCTTTAATTTAATTTACAGGGACTATTGTTAGAGCTGCTGTTATGGACAATTTATCAGCACCTTCTAACCAATCAGGTTTGAGAATTCAACTACAATAATAATTCCATATAATTCTGTAATAGGTTCAATAAAAATGTTTGTAAAGTGTGTACTACTGTATGTCACCAGTACGCCAGCTAAACTTGACTCATCCAGAAACGCACTGATGTGGAAAGATTGGGGAAACCATGCATCGTGTCTTGTGGTTTACACACACACACACACACACACACACCACACATACACACACACAGTTGTAAGCAGTCACCCTATCCCTCTCCCTCTAACCCCTCATCACTCATCAATTGCAGATCACAGCTCGTAGAAGCAGCAGCAGGGTCAGAGCGAAAGTGTTCACCTGGCTGAAAGAACAGAGGGACACACACATCCATCAGCACTGCAATACACACTTCCTGTTTGAGGTGAAGACAAGGTTGAGGTCCGCTTAGTCCGTCAGACTCTGGCTTAAAGCCAAATGTTTCTAACTGATATTGTTCTAAGAAAAACAATGGCATAAAAAAAAACCTTGCCTTACGTAAAAACAGTACATAAAATGACAAAGAGTAGCTTTAGGAATCTTATGTTTGTAAAATTGCATCCCATTTAAAATTGAAATTGGCTAAACTATAGCATAATTAGCCGTTATAAGATACAATTACAGTATTAAGCAATTAGCATTAAGATGCAGTAAATTAACCAGATACATCAATTATTGTCTAGCTATGTTGTATGTTTACAATGTAAAAATCGGAATAAGACCTTGGCAAGTATTAATGCAGCTACTGCAAATTATGTTGAATGTACAACAATAATTTATGTTAATGTGACTCGATTCAATCACGTGGAACCAATATATGAGTTTGAATTTAATAAATTAAATTTGGGTTTTTTTGTGTACTTTAGGTACACTGTATTTATATACAGTTATTTAAATGTTACATTTGTGGCCACCGTAACTACATCGTATGAACGGTTAGAAATAATAACTAAAGAGGAGAGGTGTTGGTATGAATCCTAAACTTTTTTTTTTTTCTGTAAAAGTCTAACGTCTTTGTAAGTAGAATCATTTTAGGCATTTAAGTATGCCTAAAGACAAAGAAGTAAGAGATGAATAAGATATTTAGGGATAATATGAAAAAGATTACAGAGGAAGTCCTTATTGACCTGGAAGCAAGACTCACTTCAAACTGGACTACCACTCCAACACACACACACACACACACACACACACTTGTCTCATGGACGTCCTGCTTTGATAATTCTGGTCTTTCCCTCCTCTTAAGCACTGCCTATCATCACTCGGGGTGTGTGTGTTTGTGTGTGTGTGTGTGTGTGTGTGTGTGTGTGTGTGTGTGTGTGCACGTGCACAGGGGTGGGGTGGGCTGGAGGGTCGCTTAGATGAGAGAAGGACATAGAGTTTCGAGGGGGAACATACTGACCCCCTTGGGGTATTGTGAAGGTTCTTGGGTGTGTGCATATGTGAGCTTGTGTTGGTATGTGTGTTTCAAGAGGCTTTAGCGGTGCCCAGTCACCCGTCTCATTTCCTTATCTGTCAGAGGGCCGTGTCGCCCGGCGGGTATCAGGTTCTGTCCTGGTGACGCCTCATGACCTCAGACGCTGACCCCTGAGGCCTTCACTTCCTCTGAGCAAAAAAAGAAAAAGAAAAGAAAAATCCTTAAAACAATACAGCAATTCAACAGGTTTCAATAAATGTAAACATATTGTATCAGGTATATTATACATAATGATTCCTAGCAATAACACATAACATCATACAAATCAAATTGTCCAAATTATTTATCATACAGTACGACTGCATGGTCTGAGTACACTTTAAATTTTTATTTGAAATGAATGTAATTGTGCCAAATTTTATTTCTAAGATTTTCTAACACTTCCATTTTACAAGCAATTGTATTTATAAACAACTATTTATAAGCAAATTTAATACATAGCTCAATACTAGTTTTCAACCCAATACATAAACATTTATACAATTTGTAAAATGTATTAATAACAGTAATTCCACAAGTGGAATAATTAACAATACCAATTATATAAATAGCAATAGTTATTACACAATAACCATTAATTAATCCATCATTAACTACTTATTTAATATGATCTCACTTTTCTTTACTGATTGTTGTTAGAATTGTCTTGACTAGAATTGTCAAGCAATGAAAAGAATCCTAGTGTATCATTTGGTCACATATTTTTCGTATGATTCATTGTAGCTAACATGAATTTTCAGTATCTAAGAGGAAAAGTATGTAGTTATGAGAGTGAGGAATACAAGTCTGGACTGCTGAAAGTTTTTGGAAGTTTAATCAGTTAACACTGTGAGTTTGTTCAATTGAATATGGTGTCCCAAAAATGTCATGAAAGAAAACCGAAAAATCATGTTTATAAATAAAATTTAAAGATCAAATTTTTTCCATTCCTAAAGCAGGATATCAGCTTTTAAGAAAAATGGTAGAATATTGGTGAATGCAGCATTGTGGAGCCAACCCTAACAAACACTTTAATTAATTATACTGTCGTTTAGTAACATAATTGACCGAGACTGTAGTCAGTTTCTCCGGTTATAAAGAAGGAACATGCATGCTTAATGTTTTTAAAAAAAAATATGTATTTGATTCTGAAACACATCAGCTATAATCTACAGCAGTAAATATACTGACCAACACAAATATAATCTTCAAAAGATTCAGAAGATCCTTAAGAGGCCAATGCCAAAAATAAAATTTTAATTTAAATGAATTATTTACTTAATTATGACTTGTTATAAATTATTAGCTTCAGGTTCTCCAAATGTCCCTTCTTAATGTTTTATGAAATTGGGTTATTATTTTTAGCATTATCAAAGCTGAGCTTATCTCAGTTTCAGGTTAGTTTAGTCAAGTTTAATATAATCAAACTTCGCAGAAGATTGGAGACTCGGCATAGCAGTTACTAACACTCTGCGACTGGTCTTTCTTTCTTTTTTTTGTATTTGTATATGTATAATTTTAAATCTGTTTTATATAATTTGTACAGCTCATTGGTCAGTGAAAACTGTGTTTAAATGTGCTTTATAAATAAACTTTGCTTACTTACTAAAGATCAGTGTGTGATAAATGAATACATTCAAATGTAAAACAGTTCAAGTAGGGAATGCTTTATTTCTTAAGATAGATATATGTTCATGATCTGCTCTGAAGTCTGAAGTGTGGCTGTCACATTAAGAGTTGTGGTTTCTCCATGACAGCTGAATGTGTTTCCGCACACTGCCTAATATAATTAAACAACGCTCACCGTTTTATATATAGAACTTTTCACATGAGGCTCTTTCGGACCAAACAGTTCTAGGGACTTGTTTAGAGGTACTACCCCCTGGGGAGCTCCCCCGAGAAATACTCACCTCCAAGTGCCGTTTTTCTGTTTGCGTTCACAACAACAGTAGAAACGCTGACGTGGCGTAACCTGCATCAAAATCTGTCACATATAAGCTCGGTAAAGTCTGGACTTCACTATCCGTTTATTCATGTTTATTCATATTCTTTCTTTCTTTCTTTTTTTTTTTTTTTTTTAATTTTTAAGCCAGACGTTAAGAGTTGTTGTTTACACACGTTGTTAACATGGATTTAAGGCTCAACCTGAGTCAGAATTTTTCCAGTTGAACTGGTTGTATATAAAGATCGGAAGTTTTTTTAAAATAGACCATCTGGCAATTAGAAAATCCATTGGTGATGATTTTTTTCCAGTGTTTTGATCATTTCGACCGACTTGTCATGCATTCTCCCCTCACTACACACACCACAGGTCTCAACGCAACTCTCACTGCGCACATTTCTTCTCTTTGTTCTTTGTATACGTTACAACCGTATGGATTTGCTGGAATAACGAGATAGGAAGCATACACATATTTCTGTATAAATCAAGCTCTTATAGCCTATTTTTTTAAAAAAAGGGAGGAGCTAAGAACTATATTCATTCCTGCAGTGTGAACACACACAAAAAATGGGGTACTTCCTCCAGCAGTTGTAAGAACCATGAAGAAGTTCCCCAGGTTCCAGAGAGCCAATGGCATACAACCATTTGTTCACTGAATGTGGTTTCTGGGGGGAAAACCTAGGGCACACACACACAAAACTGGGAGTCAGCACATCACTTCCCTCATCACGTAAAAGTTGAACTACATCACTTGAACCCCACCCACTTTGCAAGCAGTCAGTCTATACACCGCGTCTGTAAATTGGAAGTTCATAGTAAATGGCTTCTGCTTGCTTTATTGCAACACTGTGCCTCCATGTGTGTGAATTTTTTGTGGTGTGATCACATAAATATTTTATAGTGGCACAATACTAGCATGTGAAATACAGGAAGCCCATCCACTGTTCAGCTCATATGAAATGATATGTATGATAGGTATGCGGATGTGTATATTTTAAAGCATTACCATTCCTTTTTTTTTTTTTTTTTTTTTTAAATGACACAATTCCTGTTAATATTATGCATTATATGACTTAGTGGGCACTTTGTAGTTTTTTTGAAGGCCATATGGGTGTGTGTGTGTAGTAACAGATTGCTTCGTGACTACTCCAGAATACTCCATTCTCTCACGCCACAGTAACAACCTGAAGAAGCTCCCTGTTTACTTACACGCATCAACAAACTGTGTGTGTGTGTGTGTGTGTGTGTGTGTGTGTAAGCAATCCATTAGTGGCGTGTGGAGCTCACCTCAGGCAGTGATTAAGGGGTCAAATGCACCTCAAGACAAAAAGCATGGCGAGAAAGAGGGACAGAGGAGAGGAAAGAGGAGGACAAAAGCCTTAAAAAGGCCCTCAAAAGTGCACTTTCAAAAGGTGTCTCGTCCCCAAAGCCCAAATCCATCTCTCTGTGTCTCAGCCTTAGGGTGAAAGAGCTATTAAATAACAGGGGGAAAAAAAACAGAAGCAGATTCAATGAAGGTGTGTACTTCCTGCTTGCAGTTATTATTTGAATATGCTCACACCTGGATCGCGGAGGTTATTCTTCAGTGTGTGTGTGTGAGTGAGTGTGAAAGGGCGTTGACCAGAAACAGGTGAGTGCCTGGAACACATACCACAGTCTGACTGGAGAGTGACACACACACACACACACCCACACACACACACACACACACACACACACACACACACACAAACCTGAACATAGGCATGTATGGATGTTAATCACGTGAAGTCGGAAGTGACACTCTAAATGTCTGTCTGAAACATTCACCCTAAGCTACTGTACAGAGGGAGGAAACCAAGAATATATCATTTTGTAGTCTCTCTCTCTCTCTCTCTCTCTCTCTCTCTCTCTCTCTCTCTCTCTCTCTCACACACACACACACACGCACAAATTCTGTCTGTCTGGAATGTCTTTCTGACAGTTGTAAATTAAATGGCAATCCAGATTTAATACTTCTGAGCTCCCAAGCTCGCTCTCTCTCTCTCTCTCTCTCTCTCTCTCTCTCTCTCTCTCTCTCTCTCTCTCTGTCTGTCTCTTTCCCACACACACACATTGTGCTCTTTAAACCAGCACAAATTTGACCTTTCCTTTTCTTTTTTGTAGTAATTCTTTTCTATATAAAACACTCCACATTTCCTAGAGTTGCTTCTTATTTGTATGATCAGATATGAAAATCATATTTTGTGTTTGTGTTTAAGTGTAGCTAACTGAAAACATGCCAGATAGGTCGGTAAGGAGGAAGTCAACTCTCCACGAAGAGGCGGTCATCAGAAAACACTCCGAACGTCAATCAGTTAGCGTCTCAGTCAGCCGTTTCCTGCTGAGGATGATGAGGTTTGGTTGCGATGAGTGCCAAAACACACCTTTGACACCATGAATGAGTATTACTGAGCATCTCTAGTTAATGTTCATGTTAATATTATCTGTTATAAAGTAAGTGAGCACATGAGCTAACTTGGTTCATGGATGTTCCATGACATTATATTAAACTATAAACGTATAAAATGCCTGAGAGTGGATTCTTTAATAAATACAAAATTGTTAGGGTTGGTAAATTGCTGTGGTATACGAGGAATAGAGCAATACATGACACGCTGTTGTTGGAAAAATAATCAACTGTGGGTAGAAACAGTATCTCTAGTTTGTATGGAGCCTCATCTCTCCACCCTGCCTCTGATTATTTTCCTTTCACAGCATGGTCCCAAGTGTTTTCTTCCTTACATAGTGCAAGGAGTTGGTTAGTCTGTGAACATATCGTTTTGTCAGAAATGTCCTGCTTTAAGAGCCAATATTACTGATGAAATCTATAGAATAGATTTAATGATAAGAAGCTCATTCTTATGGACCTTTGAAAATGCCAATGTGGGTGACAACATCTGAGTAAATCTGTTTGTTTTAATATCTAGAGCATTGTTTTCCGTCCTTGTCCTGGAGTACCAATGCACATTTTGTTGTTTTACGTCCTCTAAACCAGCGGTCCCCAACCTTTTTCGTACCAGGGACCGGTTTCATGAATGAAAATTTTTCCGTGGACCGGGTAGAGGCATGGGGGTTCCAATAGCAAAATAACACTGCAAACTAGTATGCATAGCGTGTGTGGAGCTTGTGTATCACCTGTTGCATTGAACACGTAACTTGTGTAGGAATCCTGGTATTTTCTTTTAAATGCAGCTTTCTTTTTACTGGCAGTCTGTGACCCTTCTGCTGTCCCGTCGTTTGCTCATTAAAAGCTCTCCAATGAATTTTGTTTTTGGCAAATTTTGTTTCAAGGGTTAATTTGTGTCGCTGATGTGTGAAGTGGCGTGCCAGAGTCAAGTGCGGTGTGAGTAATGCGAGGGCGGAAACAATCGCTTTTCATAATAAGATCTGGAAGACTAATGAAAGAAAAATAAGTAATTTTAACTACATAATTTTTTCTTTGCGGCCCGGTACCAAATGATCCACGGACCAGTACCAGTCCACGGACCAGGGGTTGGGCACCCCTGCTCTAAATCACCTGGTTTAACCTAGTTTAGTCTTGTTAATATGCTGAATAGTTGAATGAGGTGTATACTGAAATGTGATGTAATACTGAAGGTCCAGGATTGAGAAACGCTCATCTAGAGTCCTTAAAAAGCTAGCGGAGATGTCAACTCACAAAATGATGAATTATGGACTTTCTAATTATGAAAGACATGAATGGCACCTGAAAAAAGAGAAAAATAATGCTATGTATAAGCAGATTGTAAAACTCCCACTCACAAATAAACCCCTATACTCCCTGCCCCCTTTCACACAAAGCCCCCCTTTGGGACCACTATCAATATGAAAGAGGAAAGGAAGGAAGTTTTTGGAGGTGGTGAATGGACTGAGGCATTTCATGTAGAACCCCAACTCTGAGGATCTCTCTCTCTCTCTGTCTCTCTCTCTCTCTCTCTCTCTCTCTCTCTCTCTCTCTCTCTCTCTGTCAGCCCTCTAGCTGATCCCATTCATCCTGCCCTACTGTAATCTAATCAAAGCCTAACTGGATTTATCTGCCGTCGTTTCACATTCAAACACACATTACACACACCTGCCCCCTGCCAATGAGATGGATGGCTGCTGCAGAGTGGCATTCAATCCAAGATCCACACCAGCGTCACGGTTCATTTATTAATTCAATCAAATGGTAACACTCTGCATGAATGTTCACTTAAATACACATTATTTAACGCAATAACATTAACAAACCATGAACTTCATCACTTAATAGACCTTAATAACATTCACAAAGCACGAGCAATTGCATTTGTTGTTGTTGTTGTTGATGTTGTTTTAAAAAAAAAAATACATTAATAAAACAAATAATTAACACCTACAATGCAGATGCCATCAGCGTGCAACAACGGCTTAAGGAACGTGTGTAGCAATATACTGGAAGAATTCCCTGTTATATTTTATTAAGATTTAAAACAGAATTATTGAATTCACGCTGTTAGTTTTAACATATGTAGCTTATTGTGCATTAATGATAAAATGAACATTTGTCGATGTTTATTAATGCTGTAAATTGTGTTAGTTACGAAAACATAATCAAGGATAGTATGATGCGATGCTGCTGTTAATCATTTTCCAATAACAGCATTTCCTGAAGTGTTTTATTCTTCTTATACCACAGCAATTTGCTTATGATTACACATTTGAATTTATTAACAAACATGAATGACACATTATGTATTTTTTGTATAATCTGTTTTTAGTTACGTTTAATGTTGTGGAATGTCTGCAAGGCAGGTTATCTCCTGTTCTCACCAGCCTCTCTTTTTGTTCTCTTTGTTGAACTTATAATAAGACAAAAAAAAAAAAAAAAAGAATGCCATGTTGCCATGTTACAGTGAAACCACAAAGGAAAAACTCCTCTTTCCTTTGGCAATAAACTTAAACAAACAGCTTTACCTCTGACTCTTTACAAAGTAAGGACACGTAAATGACTTCATTAAATACGTTACAGAAAACTTTTTCAATTTTCTGTTTGCCATTAGAATTTGATTATGTTGAACCATGACACAGCAAGTCTCCACAAATAAACAAATATATTTAAATAACAAAGTCATTTTTAGCTGAAATCTTACCAAAATTGTTGTTTTATAGAAATAATAATCATAGAAAAAAAATAATTGCACAATGTTGTTGAATAAAATAAATTAAATGTCAGTACTAGACCAAATATTAATTTAAATATTTGAATTTATGACTATGATTTGTCCATCAGAATAGTTCTTCTTCTATTTTTTAAATTACTGAACCAAATGTTTTCAATTAAAAAGTACATAATTTGAACTTTTTAACTATTTTAGCTATTTGTTTAGATTTACTGTAATCATTTTTTTTCTAATCATGCCGACACCATATATTAAAGCAATAATCCATGAAAAATATTAGATATTAGTTTCATTAATTTTTTTTCACTTTTTAACCTGGTGCTTTATACAGAATTCAGTTATTGCGCTCACACGTGTGCACATGTTAACATTTTGTTTTTTATAATGCCTAATATATGGTGTCTTTAATGACCTTTTTCTTTGATTATAATTGGACAAAACTGGAAATTCGATGATTTAAAACATTTCCTAATAGTTCCATTCCAAAAGCATCACCCAAAAGTTTTCATTTCCACTCCACTTTTTCCACTTCTTCCAATTTAGCAAGGAAGCCAAGACCATGCAGTATGTATAGACAAATAATAAAGTCCTTAAATAAACCCTTATAGAATCCAGTGTTTGCTCCAAGGGCTGCTCACTCATCAATCAGTTTCAGTGAAGCGTGTTATGATGTCTTTAACTGTGTGCGAACAAATTGCTCAAATTCAGATGATTGGACAAGGCAACATGCGCTGACAAATGACTCCCGTCTCTTCTTTGTGATTAAAGTGATTTTCCTGCTCACTTTCTAGTAGATTATTGGAATATTCTGTGTAATGCACGGTCCAACAACTTTGTTCAAGTTTAATGGGATTGGATATTCCTTTCTGAACCAAACGCATGGACGAGCACCGTCAGTTCTTCAATTGAAAATCAATCGAAAGTCCTTTATAGTTGGAAACGAGACCTGATTTGGGTCCATTAGACTTAATCATGCTGTTCAGCTGGTGTCTGAAACTTAAAACCACTTAGTAGAGTGGTCTGATCAGAAATGGTTAGTTGGCTGAACAGTTGGCATTAATTGAGATCTTGCTAACCGTTCGTGTTTGGATTGCTGCGTGTCAATAATTAAAAACCGCTGTGAAAAGGTTGCCTTCCGTCTTCAGAGCCTTGGAGCGGCAGCTTTCAAAAAAGGTCTGCTGACGCCGTGGGCCCTTTCAGAGATCTGCTCAAAGGCCTGGAGAACAATCAGCAAGGCGAGACATTCCACTCTCAAAGAGAAAACACCCAAGGGGCCGAGGGAGTCCTGCTCTACTCATGCTCATTCAACACATCTCACGCTTTCCCTCCATCTGTCTGCCTTCCTGCGAACAGAAAGAAAAAGCGAGAGAAGCTGACGTTTGGTGTGTGGCAGGTTCGGTTTTCATGCTCACTGTCAGCATCAGTCTCTATGATTTATGGTGAAACATGACCACCGGTGGCTAATTAGCTTAGCGTTATCCGCTGGGAGCCGAACGTAGCGCCAGGGCAAGACCAGGCCAAGACCGTGCCAGGGGAGGAGGGAGGTTTCCCAGAGCACTAGCCATTCTCACAGTCAAGCTGTCAATCATACCCAGCAGGGGACGCAGATGGGGCGGGGACTTATAAATTGAGGGTGGAGTAAGGGGAACAGTGAAGGAGTGCAGACCCTGAGTGGTACAATTCAGAATGATTGACAGCTTCACCACAGGGACTGGGCAGGGTGTGTTTGGTTCAAGTGCTGTGTGTGTGTGTGTGTGTGTGTGTGTGTGTGTGTGTGTGTGTGTGTGTGTGCCTCTGCCATACTGGCCCTGTTAACATGCTGTGATACACACCTGTCAATCATTCAAACAAACAATGACCAGCAGGGGTCTTTTTCTTTCTCCCAAACACAGGCCAGGAAAATTCACTTCCACCTCACTCTTGACAATTCTGTGTAAATGACCATGGTGTGAGAGTGTGTGTGTGTGTGTGTGTGTGTGCAGGCTGTGTTAGAATATTAAAATTGTTAATATTATATAATGCATTCCAGCA
>JAOVYU010000002.1:23473271-23486966 GCA_025674565.1 Synodontis membranacea
TTGTTCGTGCCATGATACACTTCTATAAACATGTCAACACTTTGATAGATCCGTGTTCTTTAAATAACACAGGGTGCACACTCACACCTGACTGTCGTTCCATTGTTTGAAAACACCTGACTCTAATTTCACCTTCAAATTACCTGCTAATCCTGGAGGTTCACATACAATTCTAAAGGGTTCACAACCCAACTTTCAAGCAGCACTGTATATATATTATATAAGTTATATAACCTAATACATAATGTTTTATTCAGAACTAACAGGTAAAACTTTTAAGAAGATATTACACATAGGACCTGGCAACCCTGATCAAGAATCCAATACCAAGTTTATCAATATTATATGGATCACAGATTTCATTAGGGGTTTGCTCCACCTAAACACCGCCTTCATGAGCTTTGAAATAAAAACCCATTTTCCACAATATTTCTGTACAAACAATACACAAGAAGAGCTGCACTATATCTTGCATGAAGACGGCAAGCTGTGCACAGAGCTGCATATCTCTGCTGGGTCATGAAAAATAATCATCTTGTGTGCTTGTGTTTTTCATCATTTTTAAATGATCGTTCTTTCTCATTATTAAATAAAAATCTTCCGGGAAAATCATACTGTCATTAGAATGAAATTCTGCTTAAAGGATGCCAGAAGCACTCCCGAGTTCGTCCAGCTTTACAGACAATTTTGATAATTGTCATAATTTGTGAATGATAAATGACTTGTTTTTCCAGCAGTCCTGTTGTTTTTTGTTTTGTTTTGTTTTTTTCCACTGGTTTCCAAAGTTTTATAAAAAACATAAAACTATCGGCATTTATAAGGAACTACAAAATGTGTTCAAGGGGGTGAATACTTATGCACAGGACTGTACCAACTGCAAAGAATTCAGTAATGTACTGTACGTGCATTTGAATATGCAAAGACAACTACACACACACACACACACACACACACACACACACACACACACAGCTTTATCATTCTCACCATGCTGAATGTCCTTCATGTCGAAATGCAGACTGGACATCAGGATTCCTACAGCCTGGGAACGCTTATTACTCAGAAACTTCACCACCTGAGAGAGAGAGAGAGAGAGAGAGAGAGAGAGAGAGAGAGAGAGAGAGAGAGAGAAAGGTCAAATGTCAGCCAAAGCAGAGAAACAAATCAACCTACCTACATGTGCACCCGCCCACCGATCGATCTATCTATCTATCTATCTATCTATCTATCTATCTATCTATCTATCTATCTATCTATCTATCTATCTATCTATCTGAGGATAACAAGGTGACAAGGTCTGTTAACAAGGTCTGTCTGTCACCATACACAGTGATAATTCGTCAAAACAATCAAGTCCATTAGTACTAGAGACACAATCAGCTACACAAACAGTCTTGTTTAATCCAATACTCCATCCCTAAATCTCTGTGATGGTGCATTTAGCCTAATAAGGTTATTGTGCTGAGCTGTGGAGCGTTCCATCGCAGCTTTGTCCTCATATGGATGTGGAAATACAAAAGTCCATAAAGTCCAGCCAAACGTAATTATCCGAGCGACACAGCTGTCCAGAAGCATAATCCTGATCCGGGCTCCGCAGTGTGCTGACATGCTCCACAATTCATCACAGGGGTGCGGACGAGTTTGGAAAGCTGACCGATTCAGATGTAAACTTGCAGCTATTAACAGAAGGCCACTCGACACGAGGTCATGCACATTGTGTCAGATTTATTACTGGATGAGTTTACCAGTGAGCACCTCTAGGGGAGGTTTTTCTTGCCTGTTTACTGTTCTCGGAAGGACGAACGTTACATTTTGGTGTGTCTGGACTAGAAGGTGGATATGGAAAAGAATTCTCAGTCAAGAATTACTACATCACACAGGTCAGGTCTAAACACAGCAACATTAGAGGCTTTCCATTATTGCTTTTAATCCAATATTATTCTCATCTGCCTGTACATGAACTCGAGGCTAAGACCTGGAGGAGCACTAATATGAGAAACATTTGGTCTCTGTGTGTGTGTGTGTGTGTGTGTGTGTGTGTGTGTGTGTGTGTGTGTGTGTGTGTGTGTGTGTGTGTTTGGGAAAAGCCAGGGCTCTGTGGGTTCTGGATAGAAGAGGCCACAGAGGATACCATCAGAATCGATTTCTTTCTCCACTGCTCTCAGACGTCTTTTTTGGAGAATCTAGTAAGCCAAGTTATTTTAATGCAGGATACAAAATAAACAACGTAACTAATGAAGATATAAAGTAGTGTACTCATACAAAGACAATGGAATTTCTCATGTAACAAGTTCCACACACACACACACACACACACAAATATATAAATTAGACAGATAGATAAAGTGTGATTCTTCTGATATTCTACAAATTTTAGAGAGACCTAACCCTAACCCTAACCCCAGCCCCAAATAGCTTCTGGTCTAACGAAAGATCTCCAGGACTCAAACTACAGACAAAGAACAAAAACATTGCCAATTAAAGCACACTTGCTCCTACTGTATGTTCATGTGTTCCTCGGTAAGTTCTTGAGTTACCAAAAAAAAAAAAAAAAAGTCTAAAGTTCCTCAGTTTTTGAAAAAGTTTCCTGGTTTCTGAAAACATGTCTATGGATGGATAGAAATATATTTTTCCAAACCAAGAAATTTATGAGATCCTAAAAAGATTTTCAGAGCTCAAGAAAAAATGCCTGTTTCCTGAGTTCCTGAGTTTCTGAAATGTTTCTTGGCTGCCAAGAACACACCTAAGGAAGGATGGGTGGAGGGAAGGACAGTTTTTAGTTTTACTAACACTGATGGCGGATTGGATGGAAAAATAAGAAATTCTCTCTGTTTTCAATTCTGAATGGATCACATTGCTATATTTTCCAAGCTCCGAAATGTTTTAACAGTCTGAACATTTTATATATATATTGTAGCGTTTTCTTACGCCGTAACACAGTGGAGACAGAACAAGCGTGCTCTTTTTGCGACCCAATGCAAATGGCTTGGCCAATAGCTTTATTCGCCACACAACAGCATGGGAAAACATATACACACATACCCAAAAAGGCCCGAACCTGGCCGAGGCCACTTTACTGGCTTAACTAGGCCAGGAGGGTGAACCCAGAACCCCGCCCCTTCCGGCATAGACTCCCATGTAAACACAACGCAAGGGGTGATGGTCGCTAGCCATCACCCCACCCACGTTACAATATAAACCCTCCTAATTAGAGAAAGACTTGTATATTTGCATTATAATTCATGGAATCGACTCATTTATTAAAATAATTTGTGTTTACAGTTTTTTAAACGGATAACCATTATTCCTTTATTCATTTTCTATATCGCTTATGCATTATGGGTTGCGGGGAAGCTGGGGACAATCCAAGCTGACCTAGGGCGTGAGGCGGATTAAACCCTGGACAAGTCTCCACTCCATCGCAGGACCAACACAGAGATGAACAACCATTCACACTCACATTTACGCCCATGGACAACTTAGAGTAGCCAACTGACCTAATCCACATGTCTTTTGACTGAGAGAGGAAACCGGAGTACCCAGAGGAAACCCATGCATTCACGGGGGAGAATTTCTGTTATAGATTTTTATCACCATTCATGAAAACATTATTTTACTGAATATATATATATATATATATATATACAGTGCATGGACGGATGGATCTATGGCGACCATATATTTATCCGAAACCCGAGATTGCTTTTTAATATCTGACTAAAGCAGCAGAACAGTAAACGTTGCTCATCATGTCTCATTTCATTTCAAATACAAGTGTGTATACATCGCACAGCTTCAACGACAGCCCTCGGAGCGCTTTGGCAGCCGGAATCATAATGACACTGGAGCAGGAACATCAGCTGGAATCAACCCCATGACTTCTTACGCCACATCCAAGTTCTCCCACCACACTGAGTAAATGTGATTCCAGGGCTCAAATAACTAACAGAGAATAGATGCATTTCAACAGTAGGCTGCTTCAATACGCACTCGCAGACATACAGCCACAGTGCGGCGTAACCACAAAACCACACCAGGCTGGCTGGAGTCTCTGGGTAAGCCTGTGGTTTGGGCTCTGTGGATCTTTAACTTAACCCAGACCCACACAGCGAGCGAGAGAGAGAGAGAGAGAGAGAGAGCATGAAGAGGAATAAAATGCAGTGGAGTCAAAACACCCACAAAGTGCTCAGAACCGCTAGCCCTTACCAATAACCGATGTAGGTTCCCAATAACAGACATTCCTCTGACCCATGTTCCCATTTTCTTATTCGTACCCCGGTCACTCCCTAATATCATTAGCATTCTTTTCCAGGTCATTTGGAACATTTTTCCACCACATAATGTGTTAAGACTCTTGTCAAAACACATCGGCAAGAAAACGACGATTCTTTCTGCCTCGGTCTATATGTACGGACATGAAGGAACACACCCGTGCGTGCTGAGTCATCAAGCGCCCTTCTCTTCCCCCTAACGAAGGAACAACCGCATCGTTAATCGCCCAGCAGCGGGGGTTCGGAAGTTAGCATTCTGTGTATCGTGCTGCTGACTTGTGCTATTTCTTCCTATTTGTGGTGAATGAATGGATACGTTCCAAATACTAAATAAAAGACACATCCCCTCTGGAAAACGCTGCGGTGAAGACCATTTCAATGAGAAGCTGCTGAAGGATTTACTACACTTACATAACTCCAGTGTAACTGTTGTTGTAAACTGCCTCTAATTACAATGCACATACGTATATCACAGAAAATACTTGCGTTCCATTGGCTGCTAGGTGTCCATTTATTTTTATTTGGGATGCATCTTTTGCATACCATGTAACCACACAGGAATGTGACCGTGACAACAAGCATCAGTAATGGTTTACGCTTTTTCTTTCTTTTTTTTTTTTTTTTTTTAATTACTTTATTAATCCCTGGAGGGAAATTGTTTCTCTGCATTTAACCCATATGTGACATGTCACGTAGCAGGGGGCTGCCATTATTACAGCACCCGGGGAGCAGTGCTTGGGGGTGGCACCTTGCTCAGGGTACCTCAGTGGTACCTGCTGGCCGCGGAAATCGAAGCTGCAATCTTTGGGTTATAGGGCCACGTCCCTAACCATTAGGCCACCATCTGCCCCATATGTACGCTGTACTCTTCCATTCAACTGTTGGGTGAGGAATTATGAAATAAATGACATCACATGAATATGGTTTAATTAAAAGCATTAAGTTTCCTTTATTATCTTAAGGGGAAATAAAAAAAAAAAAAAAAAGAAATTATACCACAGCACTGTTGAAATCTGAATTCTGATTGGTCAGAAGGTGTTGATTAGTGTTCTGTTTTCTAACAGCAGCTCAGATGGTGTTGCCGGCTGTAATTCAAATTAGTACCAAAATAAATGGGTTGACAGATTCCTAAAATAAGAAATTTAAATACCAGTCGTATTCCCTAACTAACAGTTAAGGACAATTACGATGACAAGGTCTAGACATACTGGCAGGTTGGCGAGACTTCGCAGTGTTTGAGTCCTTAAATAAAGCGGGTGAGATGGACTGAATGTGACAGTGCTGTTAGTTATCAATAATTGCTGTTTTGTTTTTTGTTTTTTTTTATTTATATCATGTCGTTACTAAAAATTATAAAATCACTGGTGAATACGCATATGCATTTTCAGGTTGTGCTCAATTTTACATGCACTCTGACCAAACGCGCAGATCAGATTTGATAAATCTAGGTTGATTTATTTAAGGCTATTGGGTGGTTGAAATAGCCGTCTTTTATAATAGAGCCCAATATGTCTCTGTGGATAAAGTCTGTCAGTTGCGGACACACCATAACTTTACAAAACCAACCAGAAGAAGTTTCTCTTGTCAGAAACCATTTCATTTCACTGTTGAACCTTGAGCAGTACTGATCAAAAACAGCTGCGTGATTCACACTTCCATTAAAAAAA
Organism: Synodontis membranacea; assembly: GCA_025674565.1. Classification (NCBI taxonomy): domain Eukaryota; kingdom Metazoa; phylum Chordata; class Actinopteri; order Siluriformes; family Mochokidae; genus Synodontis; species Synodontis membranacea. The sequence continues at coordinate 23,479,210 of JAOVYU010000002.1, forward strand.
AAAAAAAGTCCCTCTGGGTATCTGTAGTTCAACATTCCAGTTCCAATGGCTTGGAAATTTATCTAAATGATCATTCTGCACATACAAACAATATTCTATGCATACCAAAATGCAAATTAATTCACTCCCTTAAAGAGCAGAGAGGCAGTGTTGCACTAAACGCATTGGTGATCTCAGCTCATAAGCAGGATGCCTGGAGTAAGGGATTAAGGTGTCCCTCAGGGTCCAGTACTAGGGTCCGTTCACCAATAGTTTTGTCCGCTGAACCACTTCAACCTAAATTATTTGCCTTATGTACTGCCTGAGATGGTTACTTGCTCAGGATTTTGTTGCTGTCCTTTTTCTACTACTTTTTCTAATATTCTCTCTTCTATTCTAATATTATTCAATTTCTAATATTACACTTTGGGATGGGTTTGGCCATTATCGCTGTCTGTTATCATATAAAACCAAACCGTAAATATACCTCACTGCCCTTACGGAATGCTTCCTGCTTTGTAACTTACATTGTCTTGGACATGCCTCCTCTTGTGATTTTCTTTTACTGACAACATATCTGTCCATTCCAGGTGATTTGAAAGAATCATAAAGTTGAAAACATATCAAGTCAGGAAGAATGATTTAGTTAGCTAGCACTTGTTTTCCTATCTAAGTATTAAGAACTATTATTTCATGAGAAATTCTACCACATTATACGAATGATCTTACAATAATTGTATAATATTACAATAATATGTAGAATATGAATTGCTTTAATAATTATTTTGTTTTGTTTTGTTTTTTTAGTTGAAGAAGATATGCAATAGGCTACTAATAAAATATTACTGAAAATGTACTTGGAAACTGACATTTCTTTCACGGTTGCACAAACTAAGCCAGGATTTTAAAATCCTGATCTGCAACAACATTTTCATTTTTTTTTTTTTTTTACTGATGAAACAATTTTTCAGAATTAGTCCAATTCATCGTCTCCATTCTTTACAAATATTTAAAAATATTTGACTATTTTAAGGCGCTCCAACTTAAGAAGAAAACAAACAAACAAACAAACAAAAAGACTTCTTAACTTTTTAACTTTTTTTTTTTTTTTTTTTTACCTGTTTAGTTTTGGATTTGGAGATGGTATCGGAGATTGGCTTCTTCTTCTCTTTCACTGCACTTTTGGCAAAAAGCTCAACAAACTCTTCAAAGTCAACATGTGGCTCCTCCAACTTCTCCCATACCAGGTGTGTGTTTGGTTCTCTGTGGCCACAGAAGAATAAAAAAATCCTTGAACTGTGATAAAGAAACTTTTAAAATCAACATGGTAATGTTATACTTTTGCATTGATACCGATATTTCTAATATCTTATAGCTTCTAATATCAATATAGTTTTTCTTTAATGTAATTCTTTTTTAAGATCTAGGCAGGATTTTTAACTTCTCATAATTAGTCCCGAGTTTATTCTTTGTAATACTCCAGAGAAACACATGCACATACTACTCATATATATATATATATATGCTAAAACAGAATACACACATCATTTACACTCGATGAGGCAAATGATTACTTTTTGGCCTGCAGCTGTATTCTGGTCCAGTATAAAGGCTTCATGGGTCGTGGAGGCTCTATGATTGCCTTCAAGGGGACAGAGTCCTGAGAGGAACCCACTGACATCAGCCAGTGAGAGGGTGGAGGAACAGGTCCACACCCAGGAGGAGGTGGTGGAGGTCCAAAGCCAGGAGGAGGCAGTGGAGGTGGTGGTCCAAAACCTGGAAGGGGTGGAGGAGGTGGTGGTCCAAAACCTGGAAGGGGTGGAGGAGGTGGTGGTCCAAAACCTGGAAGGGGTGGAGGAGGTGGTGGTCCAAAGCCTGGGAGAGGTGGAGGAGGTGGAGGTGCAAAACCTGGGAGAGGTGGAGGAGGTGGAGGTGCAAAACCTGGAAGAGGTGGAGGTCCAAAGCTGGTAAGAGGTGGTGGAGGTGGAGGCGCACTACCTGGAAGAGGTGGTGGAGGTGGAGGTCCAAAGCCGGGAAGAGGTGGAGGTGCAAAACCTGGAAGAGGTGGTGGAGGTGGAGGTCCAAAGCCTGGAAGACAAGGAGGTGGTGGTGGAGGTCCAAAACCTGGAGGAGGAGGTGGTGGTAGTGGGGGACATCCAAAGCTTGAAGAATGTGGTGGTGGTAGCGGTGGTGGTGCTGGTGGTGGTGGGGGTCCAATGCTTGAAGAAACTGGTGGAAGTGGGGGAGGAGGTGGAGCCTTCATCAGATGTCGAACAGATGTAGGCAGGGGGCAAGGTGTAGGCGAATGTGGAGGAGGATGTACTACTGACTCAGTTAGTCCCAAATTTGTGATCAGCAGAGAAGTTGAGGAGACAGCTGAACAAGTTGGAATAGGAGGTGGAGGAGGTGGAAGGCTTTGTGTTGTACCCCTCTGCTGTAGTCTTTGAGATTTATGTTGCTCTAACCATGATGGAGTGGTGCTGTCAGTTAAATCACAAGATCCTGAAGGGTCCGACAATGGCACTTTAAACTTGACGTCTTCCTCGATGGGAGAGGTTTGGACTGACCTTGCCTCATAAGAAGGTGTTCGTTCATTGAGTTTTGCAAACGCATGACCAAGATTAACACCATCTGCCACAGTTCCTGACGATGTGTCCTCAGAGGCATTCAGAGGTCTTCGGCCTTGCTCCAGACATCGAATGTTCTCTTTTAACTCATTGATCGTTCTCTCCAGCTCATCGGTTGATACAGAATTCCGATCCGGAACAGTGGACTTGATCTACAGAGAATAAGGATAGAGGAATAAAATGGAGCTTAAGAGAAACACAGATTCTGGGAAAGTGATTAATTGCCATTGCTGACACACCACAGCACACAGCGCAACAATGAAATGTGTTCTCTGCATTTGACCCATATGTGACGTGACACACAGCAGGGGGCAGCTATTTTCAGCGCCCGGGGAGCAGTGGCACCTTGCTCAGGGTACTTCAGTGGTACCTTGCTGGTCGGGGCCACCATCTACCCTTTCTCTATTGTATTTTCTGTATTTCACACCCATTCTGTATATTAAAGTATTTCTAAAATATAGAACTTCTACACAAACCATTTAACAGCTTCTTACTTGAAAGGTCTGGAACTGTGATACACTCTGCTTCACCCAGAACCTTTTCAATAAATATATTTACTTCGGGACGTGTTAAAGGAAATGATTTCGGGTGTTATAATGGAATACACAGTGGGAAGTGTAACTGAGGTGTTAGTTATTAATAAAGGTGTGCAAAAGAATGAAATCAACAGTGTCACAATTAATAAAAAAATAAAAAGAAATAAGTAAAAGGTATGTTTTTTTTATATTACAATATATGTCATACAATATTTCTCAGACAGCTAGGATTTATTCATTTGTCTGAATTATGCATTCTTAAATATATCCAAAAAAATATATCCAACAGTCCTTCCACGACACAACATTTTCCCCCCCGTTAAAACTGTGTGCTATTACTCTTAGCTTAAGTAAAACTTCTACCATTCAAGGCCTAATTTATTTATCTTTTAGCAAACTTGTGTATAAATGTTTGCATAAGCCAAAACATTTCTGCCCAATTTACCAAAGTTTTTGGAAACGCTGATTTTTTTTTCTTCTTCATGCTCGTGTGTAGACGTTGATGAATGCTGATCACCCGTAAACGACCAGGCGCGTACCCGGCACAGCTCATTTGCATTTGGTGATGCCCACAAAACTCCATAAAAACAAAGCTCACACAACTCAAATAGCAAGTGAAAGGCAAAAAAAAAAAAGACTTTCTCAGAAGTAGAAGGGAAAGTTATCTTGGATGAAGTCGATGGAAATAAAAAATTTAGTATCAACACCCGAGAGGTCAAAATCAGGAGCCAAAATACAGAAAAAGTGATTAAAAGCATTAAAAGTAGATGCCATGGCAAACAGGATGGACTTGCACACCGCCTCATTATTCATCTTAATTCATGGATATACTGTACAGTATGTTGGTCTGCTTCCTTTATGTTTCCAGAATTTATATTTCTTCCGTTAATGCCATTAATATGAAACAACCAGGACAGAGTAATCGGAATATAAATAATGCACGGTAATTCAGGACTGTTTATGTTATCCAAATCCGTTCCATCAAGATTTATTAATTAACTAGACATTAGTCTTCTTATACAGTAAGTAAATTTCCACACACTTGGAATACAAATGTTTTCCCGAAATTAGGAAATTTTCATGTTGGCTTGATAGACGAATCCCAGACCATTAGACCGAGTGCATTATTATTAACCTGTCATTTGCTGCTGTTCTTAAAGCAATTTAATCAACAGTTTCTGATCGATCAGATTAGAAAACTCCACAGTGCCGTAATGTAATTACGGTATTAACAGCTTTGCAGAGTTCTGCATTCACTATAGACTAATGATGATGTTGAATTATATTCCATTCTAGGTTGCAAAGGTGTTTTGCTGGAGTTAATGAGAAATGATGAAACGAAACACTGTAAAAGAATCTCAGTCTTTTGGATCTAATTGTACGATTTTCTCCGGTCTGGTAAATTTAGGGTTACTTGAATCAATGAAATGCAATGCAAGTAAAACAAAACAATGCATACAATGCGTGTGTGTGTGTGATAGAGAGAGAGAGAGAGAAAGAGAGAGAGAGAGAGAGAGAGAGAGAGAGAGAGAGAGGGCTTTTCCAATAACACAGGCCAGGCATGCATGTGGTGCACCACAAGGCATTAAAAGTGGTTTGGCTGATGGGGGAAAATCTACTCTTGCTTCCCGGATAATGGGGTGAGGGCGAACATGGAGGAATAAAGGAATCACCCCATTCAGCATGTAAAACTAAATGCACGCATACACACACACACACACACACACACACACACACACACTCAAACCAGTAGTGTGGGTCACAGGAGTCTAGAGAGTCTAGACGCCAGGAGTGGTGTCTCTGTGGGCTCCTTGTAGGCGAGCCGCGGATTCTGGGGAAATCAGGCGAAAGAGCCAATGCTACACCATGATCCAGCCTCAAACAGCTTCAAAAGCTTCAAACGCCCTTGTGTGTGTCTGTGTGTGTCTGTGTGTGTCTGTGTGTGGGTTGGGACCCTGTGTATCTGAGGAGTAATTACTTACAGACGTGATAGTGCTACCTCTCTAAGACGTCTAAAAGGTTTCATTCAGTCAGATCATTTCAGATCAAATGTCACAGCAATGCAAAGTATTTTTTTAGCTCATCATACTTACTAAGAATATAAACAATATTCGAAGGATCCTCCTGACAGCAAGTGTGTGCGGACGGGAGTGTGTGTGTGTGTGTGTGTGGGGGGGGCGGTAATGGGAAAGCCATTAAATCGATTAGAGGATTTCAAGGAAGTCTAACCAGTTTCACGTTGTAAATAATTTTATCCCCATAACATCATCTGACATCATGGTCAGTTCATGAACTCAGTTCAGGAACCACGTATGACTAAGAGGGATTATTTCATGATCTTCTCATGCGGTGGGTGTAGACCTCTTTTACAGGTAAGCGGAAAATGTTTTACAAATGTTTTACCGAATTCGTTTTTTTTGTTTTTTTTCTCCGTAAACCTCAACTGCTCAGCTGTAAGCATCTGCCAAACGAATAAACATGAGAGTACACAGAATCCCAGCCACAGAAGCTCCTTCTTTAATTGACTGGAAAGGAACCGATCTAGAGCTGTAGATCAGCATGACCACCCACGAGATACGTGTTGTGTCCTTAAAACGCTAATATGCTAATAAGTCAGCTATAGACAGCACTGTTCCTCTACAGACCCCCCACACTGATGAATCGGGGCTCCGACTCTTTTAGGAAATCTCTCTACAGTCTAAGGGCTTTCCAGGAAATGTTCCGTGACTTGTAACTCATCTCTTTAATGAATTAGTACATCTTCCATCTGCATTTGTAATACTGCCTTACGTCTGACGTCAGTTTATTACGCAAGCGATAAAACACTTTGGTTCATGTTCATCTTATAGGGAAATAATCAGCGACGGTGTGGTGCGAGGTGAAGCAGAGTTACCGTGACCACTTCCGGTAAAGACGATCGTTTTCAAATCCCAAAGTCTTTTATTCCTCTTATACCGCGGCGATTTGCCAGCATGTTCGACTTTTCATCCGAGTGACGTTTATTGATGGCGAACGTCCGTGAAACAAGTCATTTCCTTACGCTTTTTTAACGCCGATAAACAATCGTTCCCTCACTAGACCCTTGCAGTTAAAAGAGACAAAAAAAAACCCCACGTCTCATGTTCTCAAGGGACAGAGTTTTACATCCTGAAGACTTTTCCATGTCCGAAGACTTACAGTAAAGTTACTCCTTTTTCAATATAAACCTTCCCCGTGTCAACAATTACACACGTGGACTCTGTCTGTGTGGGAAATCTGCTACACAAGAGCGTTTGAATTTGCTGTTACGACAGAGCAAATGACGTATAATTGCATTAATATAAAGCTAAATTTATCAATGGAAAAAGAGTTGTATGGGAAACAGCGACATGCATTTAAGTAGCCAGTTTGTACAGGCGCTAATTTTCCAGATTATAATCTCCAGTGTCCTGCTGTAATCTCCTGTATCCACCAATGCATTGTTTTTTTTTTATTTGCGCTGGCAGTTTCTGCTTTCTACATAAATCCTAGAACGATCAGTGTTGACAGCACTCAGTGTCCTTGGCAAAAAAAAAAAAAAAAAAAAAAACACCCTCAGCATTCAGGATTGTTTTTTTTCCTGCTGCTTTCAGTTGAAATTAGTTCAACTTTTGAAACACAGCCGAATGTCACGTCTCTCTCTCTCTCTGTCTCTCTCTCTCTCGCTCTCTCCGACCAACCAAAATCAAGAAGGGGTGGGACTTACGATATCATCAATATCAGTGGAGAAACTGATGCTGGCTGTCGCTAACAACCAACAATTTTTTTCCCCCATAATTTTAGCTAACCATTCTATAATACTCTGAGACTTGATTTTCACAATGAAGGAATGTCTGGATGTTTTTTTTTTTTTTTTTTTTTTTTTGTAACCTAGGGCTTGAGAAATGCGTCCTGTAAGTGCTCTGAAAATGAAGTTGAGGGTACTGTCACTGTCAACTTGTGTAAAAGTTAAATATGCTAAAAAAAAAAAACAAAAAACAAACAACTGCTGCACCCAAACTCATTCTCTCAGGTCAGCAGAACAGACGCCTTTACTCGTTCCGAAGACAGGAGGTAAACTCAGAGGTGATAGAGCTTTCACAGTTGCGGCTCCAACGTTACGGAACGATTTGCCGTTGCACATTAGGCAGGTTCCATCACTCACTGTTTTTAAATCTCGTTTAAACACACACTTTTACTCCCTGGCTTTCGACCCTGTCTGATATGTTACTGTAACTGTGACCCTTATTTTCTTTTTATGTTCTTTTTTATTATTAACTTTTACATTCCTGATGTCCTTCTGTATCTTTTACCCTCTTGTCCTGTGTCGTCTTTTGCATGATGTGATTGTACAGCACTTTTTTCAGCACTGTTATTGTTTTAAAAGTGCCTTAGAAATAAAGCGGTATGATATAGTGTGGTTAAAAAACAATATCATTCTGGTGTAAAAATGTACACACAGTGTCCCGAACAGTTTCCTTGAGTTTTTCATGAATGGAAGAAAAGTTTTCCCAGATGCATAAGAATTTTATAATAATAATAATAATAATAATAATAATAATAATAATAATAATAATAATAATTTATTATTTATTATTATTATTATTATTATTATTAT
>JAOVYU010000002.1:23496465-23501465 GCA_025674565.1 Synodontis membranacea
TTCTCTGTGGGCACAAATGAGATTAAAACCTACTGTAGCAACACAGTAACACATCTTATTAGCTACAATAGACTATTCATTTTTAATGCACTTTTTTTTTTTCTTTTCAAATATACTAAACCTGCATTATGACTACCAAAAATAGTAAGCAAATAGTTTCACAACAAACCAAGTCAACAGCTGGACCCACATTATCAAGAACGGTATAAGAAATCCATTTAAATCATGTGATCACCCAAACATAAGAAAGATATTTGGATCTTAAAAAAAAAAAAAAATACAATCAAACAAAAAAAAAATTCCTCAAGAGGCATCTTGTGGTAGTTGTTTTCACACAAAGAAACGAATAAAGAAATTGTTCATATGCAAATTAAACAGTTAGTGAAATACATGTCATGTAAACAATAGTCACGCGCAATGGTCTACCACTTCACCAGAGTCAGGTTCTGAGGAATAATTATCAACAGTGCATAAAATGAAAATTTAGAACCTCGTCAATTGTGATTTACAGTTTACACAAGAACATTAATACACCGAGATCTTACGAAAGACCTTCTTTCACAACATGTTCACCAAAACAGCCAAAATCTACATACAGATAAATCACTTCAGCTCGAGTTACACATACAATTCTGTACTTTTTTTGTGGCAAAGCTTCTTTTAGTTTACATGAATTAATACCGAAACAGTCAATTTCCATCCCTGAAATATACATGCAGTTCACTGAAACGGATCTAAAAAACACAAAATAGTTCCTTTAATGACCAAATGATACTGAGTTCAAAGTCAGTGCTTGTATCTGACTCCAGGTGTATTACCTTTTTCTAGAAGGTACTCGTGACAGTTGAGCTAGTTCAATCCAAAACCGTCATCTGCAAACATCCACTAGTAAAGTCACAGTGTGGAACTGAGGTCACTATCTAGAACCAAGCAAGAACTCCAACAAGTTCTGGCACTGTAGACATTAAGTACCAAAATCCAAACCCAAGTCTCAGAATTTACAAACTATATCCACGGACTGGATGTAGAATTTCATCCTTGTTAGCATAGTTTTTGGGATAACTATGCTACGTAGAGTCTCCAGCTATACTCCTGTGTAAACGGACAGACTCCTTTTGCTGAAAGCCTTGCTTGCTTTTGTTCTCATTCCATCGACATAGTAGGATCATTTTAAATGTGCTGCGAAAAGTCTTGTTGCACAGAGCGTAGCACATCGGGTTAACCGTGCTGTTAACATAGCATAGCCAGTAGCCTAGTGCCCACAGGGATTCCGGGATGCAGCCATTGCAGAATGTGTTGATGAGCACCATAATGTTGTAAGGTGTCCACGTTATAATGAAAGCAAAGAGGATGGCACTGAGAGTCTGGGCAGCTTTCTTTTCTTTCACTAGCAACATGCGCTTGCGTTTAGTAACCTGCGTCCTTGCCCGAGAGACAAAGCGCTTTGCCAGTGCTGCCTCTTTAAAAGATATAGGAGCGGAGGCAGATTTGTTGGCCGTAGCATTGGTTGAGTCAATACTTGTGGCTGTATCCTGCATGGTAGCCATGGACTGCACGTTGGCAATGTTAGTGGCTAAGCGCTTTTTGCCGTTGCTGACGTTGCTTTCTGTTTTGCCTCGCAGTGGGTCTTCCTCAGAGATGCCCAGCTCCTCAGAGGACTTGATCTGGGAGTTCACAGCTGCCCGCATGCCAGGTAGACTGAGGACAATGGAGAAGATAGCACGTGCTGCAGATGGTGCACTCTCCTCATCATCGGATGAGCCAGAATGATCAGCAGTGTCATTGTTGTTCCAGCTGTCACAGCTGCTCTGGTCCACCTCAGTTCTACTATGGATCCCAGCTGTACCACCAGACCTCCATCTCCAACAGTGGACAGAAAGTCCAAGGAGGGATCTTTGTCTCTGTGCAGACTGGCTCTGCTCAAAGCTGCGGCAGCTCCTAGAGCTCGCCCTTGTGGCAGAGATGCGGAAATGAGGCCGGTCTGCTCCCCCAAGCTGTCCTCCCGAGCCTTGAAGTCCTGCAAGTTCTCGGGAACGGTTCTCAGTCTCTTTATAAATCCTCCAATACAGTACACTCATAATGGTAACAGGAAGATAAAAGGCTGCCATGGCTGTACAAAACGTAATAATTGGCTCGGACAGAAACTGGATGTAGCACTTGTCAGGCGGAACTGTCCTCTCACCCACAAAATACTGCCAAAACAAGATGGCTGGTGCCCAGAGGATCAAAGATACAAGCCAAGCCAGTCCAATCATCAATCCTGCCCGCTTGGTAGTACGTTTGGCACGATATGTCAGTGGGCGGGTGATGGAGAAGTACCGGTCAAAGCTGATCACCAGTAGGTTCATGACAGATGCATTGCTGGCCACATAGTCTATTGCTAACCAGAAATCGCATGCCCAGTTCCCCATGGCCCACTGCCCCATCACAATGTATGCCGTGTACAGGTTCATAGATATGACCCCTATGATGAGGTCAGCAAAGGCCAAACTGAGCAAGAAGTAATTGTTGACAGTCTTGAGCTGCCGGTTGACTTTGAATGAGACGATGACCAGGATGTTGCCTATGATGGTGATAAGGGACAGCAATCCTGTGAACAGGACAATGAGAACGACCTGCCATAATGAATGGCCTCCCAAAGGTTCATACTTGCTCTCCAATCCTCCGTCACTATTGTTGAGCGCATAAACAGCACTGAAGTTCAGAATGACCTGGAGGAAAGAGGTGTTGGTGTCAGCCATGCTCTGAAGTAGTGGCCATGGAGAGGATTGTGAGTAAACTGGTGGCCCCAGACTGCCTAGCGGCAGGTATTGACCAGGTTCTGTGCTGTTGGAGTCCATCGTACAGTCCAGGCATATTCTGGAGAAGAAAAGAAAGGTATTAGGAATGAAGAAAGTGCTACATTAGAAATTAGTAGATGCACTAGCTAATTCAACAGGACAGGATGGAGCACATTGCAAGGAGGAAAATCCAATTCGATTCACTTCAATTCAAGTTGCTTTGAGAATAGATATTGTCACATAGCTGCACAACAGAACATTACCTAACACAGAAAGGACTCATAACAGACCTTTACGAGAAAACGAGATGTGTGCCAAGCAACAGTAAGAAAATAGCGAAGGAAAAGTTTGTTGTGGGTGCTACTTAATAATAAGAAGCTCCTCCATTTTTAAAAAAAAAATATAAACAAAGAAACAACAATTCCACTTATTTGTCTTCTATTGGCTTACAACACTGAGGCTCATGAGCTCACATATCAGAGTTCCACGAGGTCAGTCCAGAGCAGAGCAAAAGTAGGTAAGCAGAAGTGCAATTCATTCACGTCCAGCGTCCTTTCCCCTTCGGTGAACCGGCTCTCTCACCAGAGAAACTTAATTTACATTTGGTCTGACTTTTGGTCAGAAAGCTGTAGTTTTCAGGTTCCTCCGATTTGATCAATGCTACAGCTAAACCATAAATGATGGCACCTCTGAGACTATTATCCACAAGTCTGCTACCAAATCTGTTGTTATTTGATCAGTTAAATTAGATGAAATGATTAGAAAGCTTATTCAGTTGCCATATTATTTAAAACGGTAATACCTGGATGCTCCTAAATACAGTGGGAATTAATCTCATCACTCTTTCCAGCATCTCAAATTGTCTTGTGCTTCTCACACACAATTAGCTGCTTCGTTTTTTAATCTTGTGACACCAACCATAAACTGACAGCAAGCCTTTTTGTTGCAGTAATGTCTTATTTATGATACTGATTTAGTATGATCCCCCATGCATTGTGTTCAGATTTCATTTTTTTCCCTTAAAAATTAATATCATAGTATAATCTTGTATAATCTAGAAGTATAACGTAACAATAATAACACATATTGAAAATAATAAAATCAAAACAGCTACCGGAAATGGATTCAGAGCTCTGTACATCCCATAATTACAATTATTTCCCATCATCCCTCTGAACAGGTTTAAGACTTCCATTACATGAATAAATCAAGAAATACCAAACAGATTAAATGATGACCTCAGTAAGGAATCAGTTTAAGGAATTACTAACGGCTTTTTTTCTCGCTCTACTACTTTTCCGACATGTTCAATACAGCCACTAGAGAGCGCTACTGGCCTGTGGACTCTTTGCTCCGGTGTGGTCTGTACTTCATACTTTTTTGAAGGGTCTGAAATATGTGATCGTTCGAACTGGCGGACGGTTTGTTCTCGAACATTTTGTCTGGTCACAAAAGAACTTTTACACTTGTTATTTACACAGATTTCACCCTGCTGTTTTGTCCACTGCTTAGCAATGCTGTGTTTAAATCACATCTTTAGATTCCGTAATTTAATATGGTGGTAACTGTAATAATGTATCTTTCTCTCAATGAACACAGGACCTAGATCCATTCTCATGCTTAAGGATCAGACGGAAAAATGTAATGTGTCTGAACGCCACACCGCTGACATCCATCTAAATTTGATTCCACCACAGTGCTGCTGAATCCTGCTTTCAGACTGGTCACAACGTGCCGATTCATTTCCACTGGTTTATATCGACGTGCTTGTTCGAACACAATTTCGTTTCTATAGTAAAAACGTAAGGTAACAAAATGCAATCCACATCAACGGCGGATATAGCGAAGTTTTCAGCGGGTGAAAGTTTACTTACCATTTATAGAAGGAGTCTCCAGTGTCTCCAGTCTCCAGACATTTGTAAAGAGGTAAAGCTATAACTGAGTTTTCCTCCCACTTTTTTTTTTTTTTTTTTTCTTTTTAACTTCAACAGAAAGGCTGGATTATAGCTGCCAACGTAAGAGAAAAGAAGGAATTTGTTTCGCAGACATTCCATAACATAAAATGTACATTAAAAAAAACATAAAAATAAATTAAATAAATAAATACATTTTAAAAAATGAAAGATCTTTGTTTTGTAAGTGGAATTGAACACTTTGGTCCGGGCTGTTATTAGAAAATAAAGGACTTCGGGTGGTAACAGCAACTCTGCTTTATGTCAG
>JAOVYU010000002.1:23506465-23507612 GCA_025674565.1 Synodontis membranacea
GCATCTCATATTGACATTTTATTGCTACACAGTGCAATTGTGTTACAGTTCATGTGCAACTCTGCTATGTATTAATAGACTGAATAGAGTCATTTTTAAATCACGAGCCTTTGCAAGTTGACTGCAGATATTCTTTAGTATTTTTTTCATTGCAAAGATTTATGCAAATGAGTCTTCATGTAATCGATTCCACTGAGATTTACAGTATATGCTTATTTTTTGTGGAGATGCTCTCAGGAGAATGCTTTGTCTGAAAATGATTTCTATATTTTTTAAATCAAGAAGACACCTGGAATTATTAGGCATAGAATAATATTTTGTCATTTTTCAGTATAAGATCTAATGTAAATCAAGCAATAATCAAGATTTGGGAAATTCATCTTTCAGACACTTCTTATTAGTGATAGGGGGAAAAATCCATAATACTTCATTTTTCTAAAAACTGAGATTTCTGCTTCTGACTCTGGAAAAATAAATAAAGAAAGTCACTGAGGATTCATGAGTTTCGGTTTAGTATTGATCACACTGTACTGTAGGTTTATAAGAAAAAAGCAAATTAAAATATTTCAGGAAACACGTTCCGTAGTGACACATGACGAAATCAGTGGAAACATCATCACCTTCCTAACGCTGGCACACGCACACACACAAAAAAAAAAATGAAATATGAAGTGCTTTCTGGTCTTATTTTCCATTTTATCCTGTCAAAAAAAAGATCCACATATTGCACTTCGGTCACGGTTTGTTGTATTGCCCAGAGACATGCATTGTGCTTGACTAGCCTGCTCTGACTAAAGCCCTATTCGGAGGGGATTAGTTCTACATGGGAAGTTGGGGTAATTCCTTCCTTTACAGGTGCTGCTCTAGGGTTTTATATCTTTCTTTCTTTTTTTTTTTTTCAAACGAAATTCCATGAAAGCTTACGTTTTTTAGAGGAAATGTCACAACCACAGCTATAGTCCTGGGCAAAAAAAAAAAAGAACGAAAAAGAAAATTAATAAATAAATAAATAAACGTAGTGTGGGATAGCGCTTCCCTTTGATTTCCTTATATTTGAAGTCCTTACATTTGGTTACTTTTTCTTTGTCACATTACCGCCTTATCTGCATCCATATCTACTATGACAGTTAAAAAAGGCTGCCAAATA
>JAOVYU010000002.1:23564425-23577597 GCA_025674565.1 Synodontis membranacea
GTAGTGAAGTAAAGTACAGATACCCGAAAATTTTACTTAAGTACAGTAACGAAGTATTTGTACTTTGTTACTTCCCATCTCTGTATATATCCACCCATCTTACCACCCATTAAGCCACCTGTTCATCTGTCCATCTATACATCCATTAGGGTGGTGTATAAGTTGGTGGCCTTTCTGAACACACTTTATTTGTGATTTTCTAAAATAGTACCTAGAGTTAGTCTTCAAAGTAATTCCATTAGATTATATGACTTTCTGCCTTTAATCTGGAAAAGAATGACTACATTGGCAAAAGAAGGATTTGGGTTTTGAGGAAATTAATGTATCAATTTCACATACCCTCAAATTTTTTTGAAATGTTGTACAGAGAGTGTACTGTATGTTGCAGTGACCTAAACAAGTGGAAATCCGATAGCGCTATGTCCGGTGAGTAGGCTGGATGCCATAAACTTCCTCACCAAGGCTTTAAATCATGTCCTTCTTTGCTTTTACAACATTGTGGCCTTGCGTGTCATGAAGGAGAATGGTTTTCTTTTGTGAATGGCAGCTGGATGATTGTAGTTCATTGATTTTTTTTTTTACTTAATTTGTTCAATTGATGACATTCATGTAACATTCAGTGTTTGACAGTTTCGCCAGGCTCAAGCAGGCTCAATTCAGACGCCTTAGAACAGAAGAATGATCCATATTCAAACATCTTGCCAGCTCTCGAGTCCATTATGTTACATCTTTGTCCAGCAGTTTCTGCAGCTCCTCATCTTCCTTTTCCTTTGGTCTACCACTTCTTGTCTTACCATCTAGCTCGAATTCACCATTTCGAAACAGCGAGCCAGTTCTTGACCGGAAAATAATGCTGATGGCAGCGTTTCCATAAACTTTTGCGAATTTTGTCTCTTGTTTCTGTTGAGTTTTTTCCACTATTGAATAAGAAGAGAAGAAAGATATAGAAGAATAGAAGGAATATGAATCTTGCTGAGCTTCATTCTTGATTGATAAACTACCTAAAACTTCTGCTTTTACGAGTTCTGATAAATAATTAAAGATACTTACTAGGCCACAAACTTATTAAACACCCTAATACTTATTTATTATCCATACTTCATCAATATACACCCATAATAATTTATTTCTACATCCATCCATCTATCCCTCCACCATCCATCCATCTAAACATCCATTATTTATCCATTAAAACACATTCATCCACTCACCTAAACATCTATCCATCCATTACGTATACCGCTGGAAGCTGGAGAAATCCCACCTGACTTCGGGCGGGGTACACTCTGGGCAGGTTGACAATCTATCTCCAGGCTAACATAGAGAGACAGACAGTCATTCACACTCGCATTCACTATTGATTTACCCATACTGGACGTATGGCTTTATGGATGAATTAATATGTGGATGTTCAGATGGATAGATGGATCTGTAGCCAAATTCTATATCTTGTCATCTTTAATGTCAGAGCCATGAATGGATGGATGGATGGATGGATGAATATGTAGATAGACAGAATAGAGAAGTGGACGTATGGCTGCGTAGATGAATAAATAATTGGATGTTTAGGTAGGGGAAGGCATGGTGGTACGGTTTCCTCTCACAGCCCGAAGACGTGGGTTCAGTCAACTGGCAACTCTAAATTGCCCATAGCCTCACACTTATAGGCAATTTAAAGTAGCCATGTATGAATAAAAATGCAGTTATAAGGATAAATGGACAGATGGACGGATGGATGGATGGATGGATGGATGGATGTATTTGGACTGTGGCAGAAAACCAGAGAGCCCAGGCACATGGAGAACATACAAACTCCACACAGAAAGGCCCCGGCTGACCAGCAGGTTTAAACTCAGGACCTTCTTGCGGAGAGGCTAGATACAATTAATTTCATCCAATCATCCATCCATCTAAAAATCCACTTATTTATTCTCCCAGCTACTGTATATATACACTTATCTATTCGTTTACCCATATATTTACCCAAATATTAATCTATCTGAACACCAACATATTTATTCATCCACTCTGATCCATTCTGCCATTAATTACTCCACCCACACATCCATCCATGAATGAATTAATCCATTCACTCATTTATCTAATCCCACCGATCAGTGTAACCATCCACCATCTATTAAACAATCAACCCATCTAACCATCTACAGTACATAATGATTCATTTATTCTTTTAACCACCTGTCCACATGTTCAAATTCCAGTGTATACAGTACTGTAGATCCATCTATCCGTCCATCTAGCCACCCATCCAATCATCATTCATTTATCCACAGCCTAGTCCCGGGATGACATTGCAGGGCGCCATCAACACACACACACGTTCACACATTCATTTAGACTAATGGAAATTTTATCTACTCCACAGACAGTGGAGGAAATCAGTGAACCTGGAAGAAACCCATGTGGACAAGAGAAGGTCATTCACAGAATCTTCAAACAGACAGCACCGTGCCACCTTCCAACCGTCCACGAAGTCATTAAGCAGTCCATCTACTCAATGATTCATCCATTCAAACATTTACCAATCACTGGAGCCACTCATCCGTTCATCAGTTTCAACCAAAAATCTAAAATTAACATATCCATCCACCCTTCCACCCATCCATCCATTTGTTTATCCATACCCTTATTCACCAACCATCTCTCCATCTCTCCGTCCCTCATTCACCATCTGTCTCTCTCTATCTCCCATAAGCCACTCTTGTCGATAGTTTAATCGGACGTAATTTTATCACGACACTTTTCTTGCTCCGTAATGAGATTATCACATTCAGCTTTGGCAAATACCTCATTACTAAAACTCGCGCAATCAAATTAGCAGATATCTTTCTCTCAGCTCATGTTGAAAGATGACAAGATATAGAAGTTGGCTGTAGATTTGCTGCTTCTGTATCATCTGATCAGCCCTTTTAAGCACAGCGCCAGAAAGCAATCTGTGTCTCATGACAAAGTGGCATTACACACAGAATTATTATGAGCATTAGTAGACAGGTACCAATTTAGCTGTTTCAGTTAGGAGTTCCACAGTGAGCCTTTAACAAGGTTAATAAAACTTTTTAATGCTGTTAATGGCACTGTACTCAGACTAGTAAAATATTTTGATTATTGAACGTGGGTGGAATTGATTTAACAGATGGTGCAAGAAATGCAATGTAAACTTATACCAGAGGAAACGTGTCTGCGTGCAGACATGATCACAGCGGTAGACACACACACACACACACACACACACACACAGGTGAGAGGTACAGAAAAAAAAGCGAGGCTCGTGAGAAAGTGACTGTAAACAGCTTTCACAACCAAAGTGCTCACAGGAATTCACTTTTTTGTCACAGACATTCCACAACATTAAATGTACCAACAAGAATCCAAAAAAACAGAACCAGATCAAATCACCACAAGGTCAAAATATGAATATATGGCTCGATAAGTTGAGGCCCGCGAACACTGAGCGTTACTTCATGGATTGTGAAGGAAAGCTAGAGTTCTTAAATGCAGATGCTTGATTCCTTTTAGGCATTCAGGGCCCTTCTTGAGGAGAGCAGTGACTGGTATGGCGATGGAGCTGAATCCCTGTACGAACCGCCATGTGAAGGAGAAATTAGAGATCCTTGACAAACATGGGAGTTGACCATGTAGTTACAGCAGCCACTACTGTAGAGTTTATCCATTGCTAGACCCTCTGGACTGATGATATAACCAAAGAATGGCATCTGGTTCACATGGAATTCACACGTTTCTGCTTTGACAAAGAGCCGGTCTTCAAGGACATGTGACAAACTTTTACTGTAAGTGATGACAGATTTTTCCAGCATGTCTCTTAGCACCTACTTGATCAAACATTGAAAGACCGAGGGGGCACAAGAAAGCCCAGAGGTCATGATGCAGTACTTGAGGTGGCCAGTGGTGGCGCTTAAGACTGTCTCCTATTCACCCTCATTAGGCTGTATGGAGTGCATAGATCCAGCTTGGTGTACTTTAGCTATGCAAATTTGTTCTAAGGCTAAGGGAACTAGGGGCAGAGGATAGAGATACTTGAGAGTTATGTAGTTCGAACCCCTGTAGCCAATGCAAGGCTGGAACCCTCCTGCTTTTTGCTCCACAGGAAACCCCACAAGATTATAGGATGTTTGACATTGACCATGAACAGGAAGGAGAAGGACTTTTAATGTAGAGCGCTTACTCGGAGCATGAGGGGCTTGGTTGATGATATTGGTCCTGATGAGTCTTCCATCAATGGTCTTGGTTTTCATTGGATGCTGGATTTTCAACACAGTGTGACAGGCAGTGAAATTGCCAGCTGCTCCAGAGTTGATCAGGGGTTAGAGAACAAAGGCTGAACATTATCTGAATATCAAGTGTGAATAATTCACGAGATTGAAACTTCAGTGTTTCGCTCAGCTGGAGTGAAGTGGGTTTCCTCTGTCGAGCAGGCCATTGTGATGCAAAGTGATTCAGGACTTCACATTACAGTAGAAACATACCTTCTTCTTTTGACTTTTTTCACGTTCGACAAGCCACAGCTTGGAACAGAAGATCTGCATGGGCTCAGGTCGGTCCGTGACACTCCTGAGGTTGGCTGCAACATGGAGCGAGGGAGACGGTTCTTGAACCATGTCAAAGAATGAGTCGAGGGAGACTTGATCTACAGTATGAGTACCTCAGCATATAGACATTGTCAAAAAGCAGCTTTAAAAGCCAGCTTATTCTTCCCTCTTCCAGCAGTTGTTCTCCAAATAGTCTCCACCTAGCTGACATCTCAGTGCACCTGCTTTCTTCTCCTGCTGCATCCTTGGGACAGGCGAAATAAACTGTCAGGAAGACAAGTCCACAATGTGAGGCAAAAAATAGAGTCAAAAAACCAGGCAAAGGTCACGTGATCAGCAAACAAAATGAACCAGGCAAAAATCCCAAAAATACGAGAATACCAGTAACCACAACCAGATCAAAACACCACAAGAGAAAACATGAACATGAGGCTTGATAAGTTCAGGCACATGTACACTGAGCATTACTTCACAAACTGTGAATGAACGCTAGAGTCTTTAATGTAGTGATCGGTAGTCACATGACTGACTGTGAGCGTGCAAGTGTGTGTGCTGGGAGTTGTAGTCCATGATGGCCATGTTATTAGGCCACAGTCCATTCTGGGATTATTCTTGCAATTCCATGGCATATTGCACCAGTCTTGCCATGGATTATTTTCCTATAACAGCATGACCCTTATATGTTTACTTCCTTATGTATTTGAAATAAATAAAAAAAACAGCCCTCTCCTGATATTCTGTATGAACTAATCTCAAAATCCTTATCCACACTGCCATGGAAATGCTAAACACACCTTTGCAGTCAGAGCTGCTGTTATAGAAAATGAATCAACAGCTTCTGACCAATCAGAATGCAGCATTAAACGGTGTTGTGATATAAATTCATAGAATTAATCGAACGCAATAAATCACGAACACATAACCACAGACTGGAATCGAAGGCTTATAAGGTGACCAACAGTATAAATACAAAAAGTATTTAAATGAGGACAGATAATGTTTAGCAATAAGACTACATAGCAGTACCCTAGAGTACTCAATGCATCCTCTATTCTAAGTCTTGTGCACAGACGTAGTGGACTGAATTTGCTCTTCTCTTCTGCAATTAATTCTCCTGTTTGGCTAGAGTTATCTCTCTGACTCAGGCATTGTCCCTAGACAGCGCACAGAGAAACACTGGCAGATGTTCTGGATGTAAAAGTGTTCCTAAGATTTGGAACGCAATCAGACACCCACAAGCTGTTCGTCTGTGTTTGTTTGAGTTTCCTATGGTCAGTCCCGTGTGTGAAAGGATTTGGATCCATCAGCATTTGGTGTGACTGTAGGTATTAATGCCAAAATTTTGCCACTAATGTTCTCTAATTACAACCCACTAATGCATGTCTATTCTAGATGTAAATAAATTGGCCGCTATAGACATGGTTCAATCCCGAAAGTTTGGAAAAAGAGAACCCAAGCTCACTGTGTGACTGAATGTTAAGTAAGGAATAAAACGTTTGGACGTGATCTATTATAGGGAAATAATTCATGGTGATGTGGTTACTACTATTACCACCCCAGGCTGATTATTTTACAATAACAGCATGTCCCAAACTGATTTATTCCATTTATACCTGTCTACTTTGCCAACACTAACAACTATTCATTTATTTTGAATGACACATTCTTAACTGTTTGCAAAACTGTTCATAATTTGTTTCTTTTTTGCACTACTAACTTGTTTTGCTGCCACACACCAGTTGCTGCTTTAACCACTATCTGTTTAAAATGTATGTTAGCGTTATATTGTCCTTGTCTGCATTGTCTCAAGATGTTTTGCACTGCCCTTAATGTTTTTGCACATGTCTGCACACGTGCACTTTACATGGTATTTTTGTCTTTATGTCGCATACATGCACTTTCCATATTTGTCCTAGTCTTTTATCTAGCACCATAGTCCCGGGGAACGTTGTTTCATTTCACTAGGTATATAGCTGAAATGACAACGTACAGCCATGCTGCCCTGGGAAGCTAAGCAGGGGCGGGCCTGGTTAGTACTTGGATGGGAGTCATCCAGAGAAGCCCGGGTGCTGTACAAAGACCCAGCCACAAGGGGGTGCACACTCTGGTGTATGCCTGCGTGCCGGTCCCGAGCCCAGATAAATAGGGAGGGTTGCGTCAGGAAGGGCATCCGGTGTAAAAACTTTGCCAAATCAGACGTGCGGACAAAAAGATCTGCTGTGGCGACCCCTAGTTGGGAATAGCCGAAATGGGAAGGAGGAGGATAGTTGCAATGACAATAAAGCGAACTTGAACTTTAACAAAGAACCTGTGCTTCTGGAGATTCCTTCCAAAAACGGTAAACAGTTTTCTCAAACAGTCTGTCCTTCAGTGAATCTAATTCACATGCAAGAATCTTCTAGCAATACCAAAAAGACTATTGTGCCGTAGACAATGCATCAACCTCTGACCTATTTATAGCATTATGAAGCCTATTAATAGATCTGTGAATGTGTGAAATCACCTCACAGCTATTTGTGGCCTCTAATTACCACTACATAATGATTTGTCATTTCCTCACAGAGGGGATTAAATAAACCACGCATTGCGAACAGTTAATTGGATCAATAAACATCAATATGTAGAAACAGACTAATTAACCGTCTACACAAATAATTAAATAAGCTATTAAAATGTCCATTTAGCCTGTATGCAGTTATTACGATATTAAGTGTAACATATGACAGTCCTGATTTGACCATGTAGCTGTAATTCTCTACATGTCCTCAGGGTGTCACTAATTCCCACTATTTCTAAAATGTAGCGGAAACCTCTACGTATGGTTCACAGCTTCCATAAATGTATGGAACTATATGCTTAACTTACCAAAACGTATTTCATAATAAATATCGATTTCTGCATGGAAGATTACTAGCGTACATTTCAGACACATTTGTTTGCTTGTCTTTATACATGAGGTCCCAGTCATCACCGCTCATGCTTATCACCCTGCTAATTACCCACACCTGTTGCCCATTTACGCTAACCACGCTGTGTATTTATTCCGCTCAATTCAGTTTGTCACATTGCAATGTATTGTTTGTTATCCTTACCTTACTTTCTAACCCTTTATTGTTTGCTTGTTTGATATTTTGGGTGGGGGTTTTTTTTTTTGGTCTATCACTCTGCCATGTTTGGTGTCACGGATTGACTGATTTGATTGCACTGTTTTTGTAGCATCAGGATGGAACCTTGATGGTACCACCACATGAACAGTTGGCAACTTTATTTCTGAGACAGTAGAAATTATAATCGTAGCTATTTTGGACACAGAGAGACAGCATGTAGATGAAAAACATCTTCCCCTTTTTCATTTAGACTTTTGTGTTTTGTGTGTGTGCATTTTTTTAAAAATCCTTCCATTTGAAATTTGATTGAAACCCCACTTAGTATTTGCATGATGCCAGCTTTTGTGTTCATGTCCCCCTCCAGCTCTCGTCTCCATGTGTGCCGAGCTCATAAAAGCTGCAGCAGGCAGGCACAGCGTGCTTCATTTCAGCTGCTAATGGAGAACCAAGATGGAGAGAGACATCGGCCTCTGGCACAGCAATCTGATTACCGCCTTAAAGAGCCGCTCTAATCAATGTGATTCCATGTTGTCAGACTCTATATTGTAAGGAACAGAAAGCTGGATGCTAGGGCAGACTACTTTTGGTTTGGGCTAATGCACAAAATGGCAGATAGCATGGATCAAGATAGAGGGGACAGCATAAGCATAAATGTAGTATAGTTTATAAAAAATCTCCCCAGAAATGTAGGATCTTTTTTTGTTATAAATTTTCAATTAGCTAATGAAAATATAGGATAACTTGTTTCGAACATTAGTTAGTTGGAGACAGACTACCGTGGAAGCTAGCTAACACACTCATGCACTTCGGTAAAGGATAGAATATATATAAATATTTTGTATGAAATGTTTGGCTACAATAATGTGAAAATGTGTTAATATTTCTTCAGTGTCACACTGTTAACTGTTAAATTTATGGAAAACTCATAAATTTCGAATGTGCCTGAAGGCACTAGCTAATGTTAGCTAGGTAGAAACATGGCTACGTGATTCAGAAGAATGCTTCTTCTTTAAGATAGTGATAAATCTCATTTCCTGCACATTAGCTAAACACTTGCTAAGATGTCACTTTTTGCAGTTTGGAACTAGGGTTAGGGTTAGGGTTAGGACAGGGTTAGGGTTAGAAGGAACAGAAGAGCTGAACTAAGATTCAGTAGGTACCATAAGTACCTAGTACTAAATGCAACAGCTTCTTTCCCTAAGCCGTCCATCTACTGAACAGCCTTTTACCCACACGGACCTAATGTTCACCTTCGCAATACCAGGAATTCTCTATTATCCCATGCTGCTGTTGTTAATGATCGCGTGTATTGCATAGTCCTGTGTACAGTACAGCCCCAGTATCTGTACCCTTGTGTATATATAGGCTTGTACTCTTGTGTCTCTTTTGTAGCTCTTGTAGTCTCTTAGCTCTTATATCTTGAATTACACAGTTTTTTTTCTGGAGTTGCAAAAGAAAACCATATGTATATATTCACCGGTCAGGCAGGAAGTGACTAACACTGATTATCTCTTCATCAAGGCACCCGTTAGTGGATGGAACATATGAGGCAACAAGTGAACATTTTGTCCTCAAAGTTGAAGTAGGAAAATGGGCAAGTTTAAGGATTTGAGTAAGTTTGACAAGATCAAATTGTGATTGCCGAACAACTGCATTAGAGCATATCCAAAACTGCAACTCTTGTGGGGTGTTCCCGGTCTGCAGCGATCAGTATCTATCAAAGGTGGTCCAAGGAAGGAATATTGGTCAACCGGTGACAAGGTCATGGGCAGACAAGGCCCATTGATGCACATGGGGAGCGAAGGCTGGCCTGTGTGGTCTGATCCAATAGACGAGCCACTGTAGCTCAAATTGCTGAATAAGTTAATGCTGGTTCTGATAGAAAGGTGTCAGAATACACAGTGTATCACAATTTGCTGTGTATGGGACTGCATAGCCACAGACCAGTCATCATGCCCATGCTGACCCCAGTCCACTGCCAAAAGCACCAACAAAGGGCACATGAGCATTAGAACTGGAGCACAGAGCAATGGAAGAAAGTGGAACGGGTCTGATGAATCATGTTTTCTTTTACATCACATACACAGGGAACACATGGCACCAGGATGCACTGTGGGAAGAAGGCAAGCTGGATGTTACTTTGACACGTACCACCTACCTAAGCATTGTTACAGACCATGTGCATGAGGCCTCTTTCAGCGGGATAATGCACCCTGCCACAAAGCAAAAATGGTTCAGGAATGGTTTGAGGAGCACAACAACAAGTTTGAGGTTTTGACTTGGCCTCCAAACTCCTCAGATCTCAATCCAATCTACCATCTGTGGGATGTGCTGGACAAACAAATCTGATCCATGGAGGTCCCACCTCACAACTTACAAGACTTAAGGGATCTGCTGCTAACATCTTGGTTACCGATACCACAGCACACCTTCAGGGGTCGAGTAGATTCTATGCCTCAATGGGTGAGGACAGTTTTGGCAGCAAAAGGGGGACCAACACAATATTAGGCAGATCATGTCTCCAAAACAGTGCTCCTCTCCACGTTGTGCTGGTGGTGCTGAATGGACAGTACCCCTCCAATTCCCCACCCTTTCAGCACCACCATTGTTGAACACCATCACCTTCGTCTGAACAACAGCCCTGCCCAAGACTATAGAGCTGAGCAGCAGGCTAGCAGTCATCTTTGTGCATGGAGGTGTCCAGAAATTGCTAGCAGCCGAAGTAAGGGTCAGAGGATTACAAGGTGGGAGCACTACTTATTCGCCTAGTTCCGGAGCTGCTGGTGCCCTTTCTGGTTGGAAGAGACTGACCTGGCTTCTCAGATGACTCACCACCAGAGAGGTCCAACAGAAGTACAAGAAGACAAGGACCCATCTGACAGTGCCAAAAACATGGCCATCCCACACTCATGGCCCAAGGTTATCCACTACACCACCTGGCAGGATAATTTACTACCCCAAGCGTCAAAAATGGTATGTTCCTTCTTGGGGTTGGCAGGGTACTACCACTGATTAGTGCCAAACAGGAAACTGCGAGTGCCTTCGAAAGACTTAAGACAACACTGAAAAGCTCACTGGTACTGAGGAATCCAGATTTCTACCTCCCTTTCCTGGTACACAGAGATGCTTCAGAGACAGGCCTGGGTGGGGACCTCTCATGGGTATTCAACAGTGGTGAACACCTAGTCATCCCCAGCAGACCCCAGCAGAGCGGTGTTATTTCACTGTAGAATAGGAAACCCTGGACATCAAATGGGCAATAGAGGGACTCAGATACTACCTAACAGGCCAACACTCTGATCAGAGATTAGCTACAGGGCTAGCTATGGCTAGAGACATTAGCTCTGATTTCACAGATCTTCAAAGATTTTTCATATTATTTATCCCCTCTGGTCTTGCCAGAGTACCATGAAAACTAGTGTTTGTAATACATTTGAATGCTAGCACCTACTACATGCCATACTTCTTTCTGTTCTTCTCTCACTTGCTCCTATTGGATAGATGGGAATTCTTGGATAGCCATTGGCTCCTTTAAGAGATCTGTGCATTGACTGGCATCTGCCTCAGTCATAAGCCGCTCTGGACAACAGGGTCTGCCAAATCTATAAATGTAAATGTCAACGTGAAGGCTAAAATCATTGTGACATTTCCAGGACAGTTTCATATCGATGTTACATGCTCTAGCGGTAATTCCTCAAAATGTTATGACACCCTGTTGTAGGATGGTCAAAGTGTGAGAGCCACACATTCACTCCTCCTCTGCAATCTCTCGCTCTAACGCACACACCTTCAGTAATGTCAAGATACTGATTATCAATGTGCAAGATATTTTGGGAGTGAAAATGAAACCGGGTGCTATTTCATTGTGCAATTTCAGTGGAGCATGATGACAGTGATGGAAGCTGATTGGACTCATTAGCAAATTAGCTTCAGACGATCTTAAGTTGCAAGCAGGAACAGGTGGCCTTATTGAGTCTATTACCTCAGACAGGAAACGTCAAAGCAGCCACAAGCTAGACGTGGCCTAAACTCTACATCTAGAGTATTGCTAACAATAGGCAAAGTTAGTTAGTAAGTTAGTTAGCTAGCAGATACCGACTTACCCTCTTTATAATGACGATTTGTTTCCTCCTGATGACACACCCTGGGATCCGTTCACCTCTTTTGCCAATTTCTCAATGTTTAATGAACTTTACTGAACTTTATTCCAACTTCCACCAGTTAGCTAAAGTTCCTAAAGTTGGCTAATGAGGAGAAACCTCTTTAGCCAACTTTAGGAAATTTAAATAACTGGTAGAAGTTGGAATGAATTTCAATATTAGGCTTTAATTGTTAACAAATAGGCAAGAAGTACTAGACTGCTTGCATTTTTTTTGTTGTTGTTATTTCTGTCTTAATTCTTATCATTTCTGATGATTCTGGAATTTCTGTACAAACTCAAAGGCAAGCATGAGCATGTATTCTCTGGAGTGTAAATACAGTTATAAACACAGCCTTATCTCAGTTGTGTGGTGCATCTGAGTGTTGTTACTTTCTAACAGAGAAGACCTGACGCTCAAGAACTGGTCCAAAAATAAACAGCTAATTGAGGTGAGCTGCAGCCGGCATTGTATTTTCAGTATGTGTTAAACACTGTGTGACTAAGCAGAATGGCGAGGTACAGTGCACATGTCTGGGGCAAAAATGTTTCTGTGTACGGTATTGATAAGTGAACTTGTCATCAATATCCTTGAGAGGACCTGTATGCGCTGAGGACACACACACACACACACAGACACACACAGACACACACACAGAGCAGGTGGGATTGAATGTAGTCATTTACTTTATTCCCATAAATAACACTGCACAGCAGCTTTATTGTTACATGTAGCTAAAAGGTCACTTATTCCCTCCGTCCTCTCTCTACCCCTCTGTCCATCATTTTTATAACATTTTATACTTTTCACTTGTAATAAGGTATAAGGTTAAAGCAATCAGTTCATTAGACTGTGTAGTACAAGCAATTGGAAAGACAACCAACTGATATCATGTTCAGATGTCTGCATTGGACACACTGAAATCCAGTTCATTTGACTGTCTGGTATCAATAAGGCTTTTTAGACAGCTCCTTAATGATTCCATGTCTGTAATGTACATTTTGTTAATGTTACCTTTAATGTAGCCACCCGTTTCTCGTTCAATTCATCTCCAGTAATCTCTTTATACTGGTCGGGGTAGAAGTGGATCAGGAGTCTATTTGAGGATCACTGGGTGTGAGGCAGGAATAAACCCTGAATGGGATGCCAGTCCATTGTGGGGCACCGTATGCACACGCATTCACACAATCAATCAAACTTGGGGTAATGTAAAGATCGCGAATCCACCTGCAAAGTGGAAACTGGAGGACCCAGAGGAAACCCAGAAAGAGACAGGAAGAAAGCAGAGATGGGAAGTAACGAAGTACAAATACTTCATTACTGTACTTAAGTAGAATTTTCGGGTATCTGTACTTTAC
>JAOVYU010000002.1:23809549-23821412 GCA_025674565.1 Synodontis membranacea
AGTGAGGGAGTCTGAGTGAGGGAGTCTGAGTGAGGGAGTCTGAGTGAGGGAGTGAGTTATTCTGAGGGAGTCTGAGTGTGGGGGTCTGAGTGTGGGGGTCTGAGTGTGGGGGTCTGAGTGTGGGGGCCTGAGTGTGGGGGTCTGAGTATGGGGGTCTGAGTGAGTTATTCTAAGCGAGTCTATTGGTGAGTGAGTTATTCTGAGGGAGTCTGAGTGAGGGAGTCTGAGTGAGTTATTCTAAGTGAGTCTGTTGGTGAGTGAATCTGCTGAGGGAGTCTGAGTGAGGGAGTCAGTTAGTGAGCGAGTGAGTTATTCTGAGGGAGTCTGAGTGAGTCTGTCTTTGTGAGCCTGAGTGAGTGATTCTAAGTGAGTTTGTGAATGAGTCAATCTATGTGAGTGAGTCTTTGTGAGTGAATCAGCATGTGATTGATTACAGACCCTATTCTTTCTTTTATTTTGTGTGTGTGTGTGTGTGTGTGTGTGTGTGTGTGTAGAGTATAGACTTCACCATCCCTTGTCCATTGGAAGTGTTTGAGATGCTGGTGGTCCCGGAGCATCACTACCCTCTGATCTGTGTGTCCGTTGTTAAGGGCAGTCAGCCTGATCAGGTCGTGACCTTTGGCACCGTTGATCCCAACGATATCGCACCGACCTTCACCGAACCTGGTATGAACAGATGTCCCAGTCCAATACCGTTTATTACTTTATTACTATTACATTTATTGAATTAAATACTAAAATCACTGTACAAGCTCAGAAAGAAGTGACAAGTTCAGACTTTTAGATTAAACACAAAGATGAATCTGGATATTTTTAGGGTTTTAGGGTTTTACTGTTAGGCTGCACTCGACTGAAGGGCGTCTTGTAGATTTGGAACGTCAGGATAACGTTATTAAGAGCTTGGACGAGCAGGAAGAGCAGAGTATCCTAAGTGATGAGATGAGGCACCTTGTGAGCATGATGAAACGCTTATCGTGGGGTTTGAGTGTTTGTGCCGGTGTTTGTTTTTCAGACACGCCACAAACGTGTGTTATTCACGTCACACAGCTGGAAAGGGACACCATACTGGTGTGTTTGGACCGTGAGTATGGATCTATCTATTACTGCCTCACATGATTAAAATGTAACTCTCTGGATCAGATTGTGATATTGTGTATTTTGTTTAGTGTGCATACACACAGGCACACAAACACACAAAAGCTCTTTGTTGATGCCATTTCCATGCCAGGAGTGTAAATGCAGAAGTCTGACTGTTTACAGGGTATGTTTACATGTGTGTGTGTGTGTGTGTGTGTGTGTGTGTGTGTGTGTGTGTGTGTGTGTGTATTTGCAGGTTGCATAAAGATGGTAAACTTACAAGGCCGATTAAAATCCAGCAAGAAGCTCTCAGCTGAGCTCACCTTCAACTTCCAGATTGAAGCAATAGGTGAGTAAAGCTGTGTGTGTGTGTGTGTTTAAATAGTTAGGTTTAGAAGATATACGCTATACGACCAAAAGTATGTGCACCCCTGATCATCGGTTTAGTGAAGAACCACATATGGGTTTGATGGTTAGGTGTCCAGATACATTTGTCCATATTGTATAAATCGCTGCGGCCTCTTCGTCAGAACTAAAGATTGCTGGACAGGCCGCGCCCACAAGCGTGAAACGTGTGTGAAGGTGAACGATGTGGAAGATGAGTGTTACGATCAGATGAGCTCATTGTAACGCCTCTTTCTGCCGCTTTCAGTGTGTCTGCAGGACAGCGTGCTGGCGTTCTGGAGACACGGCATGCAGGGACGCAGCTTCAGAACCAACGAGGTGTGTGTTTGTGGCTTGTGTACAAACGCTGTGTCGAATGTGAGAGTTGTGTGTGTTTGTGCGAGTGTGTAATATTGCTGTGTCGCTGCACTAGATCACGCAGGAGATCTCGGACAGCTCGCGCATCTTCAGATTGCTGGGCTCAGACAGGTAAAGAAAGAACACACACACACACACAGGGATATATACAGTACTTGAACTTCTCATAACCTTTCTCATTCTTTTTCTCTGCCTTCTCTCTGTGGTGTGTGTGTGTGTGTGTGTTACAGGACGGTGGTGTTGGAGAGTCGACCAACAGATAACCCAACAGCGCAGAGTAACCTGTACATACTTGCAGGCCATGAGAACAGCTACTGAACACACACACACACTAAACAGCATTCCTCCGCTACGCTACATAACACACTACACCCCCGCCACCGCTATAAGCTACACGTCCACACACACACACACACACACACACACACACACACACACACATTCCTATAAACACGACGCCAGCAGCTGCCCTCTTACACTACTGTCTGCTATGACACAGCCATTAACACACACACTACACACTCTACACACACTACACACTCAACACACACTACACACTCTACACACACTACACACCCACCACCGTCTGTTTTAAATTATTTTTTGTGGCATGTTACAATGACGCGTCTTGTTTTTTTTTTTTTTTTTCTTTCCTTTTCTTACATTTTTTTTTTTTTAAACTCGGGGTTTTTAGTTCCTCATCCCTGCCTGCAGCCTTCCCTCGTTCGCAGCCGTGCTCCTGAAGAGCCATTACACACCTTCATACTTGGCGTCTTACGGCTAGCCGCGTAACGACACCATAACGCACAAATTTAGCAAAATAAATAAACCGCGTTTAACGGATAAGGCAGTCGTCGTAAAAAGCTCCTGTCAGTATTCACATCCTAAACTGAAATAATCTGGTGACGTAAGAACAATACCTCCGCATTCGTATTCTCGGAAGTTGTTTAGGAATCGAGCTTTAGAACAGTCTACAGTATTCATTTCTAGGAATCAAGAACACGAATATCCAGAGCACTTATGATACCCAGATTCTAACCAATAATGACTAAACACTAAAATCTTCACAATTCGAACACTAATTTTGTCGCACTTTTATTGTTTTAGCATTTTAAACGGACAAAAACGGACATTTCTTTCTCATCGTCTGTATATATATATATATATATATATATATAAAGAACTTATATAATAAAATACATCTGATTGATGATTAATATTCATTTTTGCTGCATTCACACCAGCCGTGTTTTTTTTTTTTTTTTTTTATGTATTTATTTTATCAGCTGCTAGCAAACATGGGAACGAGTGAGATTAAAAAATATATATATATATATATATTAAAAAATAAATAAATTCCAACATTGGAGTGTAATTAACAATATCAACGTGTCTTATTTTGGGATGTTCGCTGGTACGCAAGTGTAGCATTTGAATCTGAACTCTTCCAATTAATAGATCATTAAAGTGCATAAATCCAGAGCTCAGGATTCAACGCTGTCAAATTCACAAAAGGTATCAAGTAGAAGTGATATTGTAAAGCTAGAAGTGATACTGTAATGGATTATGTTGAAATAAGGAAGCCAGAAATTGTTTTTCAAATATTACCATTGACCTGCAAGCAAGAAATTCGAAAAGTCCGTAATTAATCAGCTAATAAAGTTCGGTTTTAGCATCGACGTCAGGAGAACATAGTCGAACGTTTGCTCCTTTCGTAAAACAAACACCTACCATGGACGTTTTAGGAGGAAATTTGTAGCATTAACTTACATGACATAAAAGCAGTTGTGTGATTTGTTTCCCACTCACTAATTATAAGGATAAATCTTCAGCGACTGGAACAGAGGACGCTGTTAACAAATCCGTTCTCGAATGCTCCAGCGCTTTTTTAAAAGCGTTATCAAGTGCCTGTCTTCTTTTGCGTCGGTTCCTCGTCGCCTCGTGGATCCTGACGTGAGCTTTTTGCGCGGCGCATTGTTCTGTAAACGGAGTATTACACACGTGTGCTCTGAAGCTGTTCCGCAGCTAACTGAGATAAATCAAACGAAACTGTTACCAAAAACGACTCTTTCAAACCGAAAGGAACAGAGCGTAACTTCTGCGTAGGTATTTGTCACTGTAACTTATTCCAGTAGTAATAATAATAATAATAATAATAATAAAGGTAATAAAAACGAACAATAAATATGCTTGTGAATTTTATGCATCGCAATATCAGACCATGTACTTGCATAGAAGTTACAGTAACGCTCACGGACTCGTGTGTACATACTTTGGTTTTTCGGATCGAAGACTTAAAGGAAAGGTTTCATCCAAGCGCGCCGACGTCGTCGGCCGACACCTGCGTCTTTATCCTGTACCGTTTTCGCTCGTTTTGATCAGAATACCGCTGTTCATCAAGTGGACAATTAAAAAAAAAAAAAAACCACACGCACAGAAGGAATCGTTGCTCAGTTTGGAAACAGTATCTAAGACGCTGGTTTATTCGCTCAAATCGTAAACTGTGATAACTTTTTATCAAAACACGATCTAATGATTTCACATCAGCACTTGTTGATAGATAGGTCTGAAAACACTAAGCGTAAAAGTATTAACGGTGAACTCGATCAGAACTACAGTCCTTGGATCATTATTAGCTGCGTTAACAGTTATTCCTTTAATATTGTTACCTTACGTATTTTTTTAATTTAACTATAAAAGTCGAGCAAGATTTCAGCAGGAAAAATCTTAAAGGTTAAATGTTTCATTCGAAAGTCCTGTCGTTATTATTCTGTTTTTATTCTATCCTCTATTTATCTAAAATTTAAATTAAAAATTAAAATACTTTCGAATTCGTTTTTAGCGATGTTTTTTTTTGTTTTTTTTCGCAAAATGATTCCTCTAAGTTTTATGCATTTGTAATTAAATCTGTTAAAAACATTAGTGTTAGCCTACGCAGTTTCCTTCCAGTGGATCTGTTTGGAAACAAATCTTGATCAAGTCGGATGCATTCCAATTCCAAATTTGTTCCAGATGCAAGCACGTGGTGTTTGATTACCAGATATATAAAGGACCAAGAACAGAAAACGTCTCATTGGTGTATATTTATCTGCAGGTTTGTGTAACTCGTTCACCGCCGGATGCCGATCATTTGGCCCAGTGGGTTTTAACCGATAGGAATTTGACGTTTGTGTGCCAGTAATTGTATACTTTAACTTACAGTGATGTTATGAAGACTTTCACACGTCATTAGAATTTCTGGTGATCATTTTTCCCTCTTGAGATGATCTGAGATTGGACAAATTTACAATTTTCTCATTTGACAAGAACTCAAAATTCAGCGTAGATTCAGCGAACAATGTCGTGTTTAAACGCTGAACGAACCTGGATTTGCACGTTCGAGTGCGTCGATGTCGGAATTTAATACTTAAATGCATTTTAAGATCCAGTGTTTTTTTTTTTATTTTATTTTATTTTATTCGTCTATCAAGACACATTTTAGCCAAATCATGCTCGTCACATGACCTAGAAAAAAAAAAAAACACAAAGTGCCAGTCTTATAAGAGATCAACGCCAAAACTTTTCTTCCCATCTTGCCACCATGGTCACTAAATTCCATCTATTCCATCTAGAGATGGTGAAATATCATTTTGCTTTTTTTCCCCCCCGAGACTGAAATGATACTGAATCCTTGAGTATCAGCTGATAACCAACACACTTTAAAAAGTACTACGCTTTACTTAGCAGCCAACTTACAAAATACAATAAAATCTATTTCCTTTCCAAATCTTTGCCATTTTTTTTTTTTTGACAGGATGCCGTATTTTATTATTTTTTCCTGATATAAATGCATTTGTTGGATCAGTGCCATGCCTAGTTACGACTAATGCTACAGCTAGTTCATTAGCTAATAAATACGCCAATAATGAATTGTAACTAAAGATCAAATTAGTATTGGTTAAACACACTCGGGCCAATTTTGTGCATGATCAAGTCTCAAATTCAAAATTTCTCCGCTTTAAGGACGACGACTCGGACTGCAGGTTCATTCACTACAAAAGAAAAAAAAAAAAAAAAACAGTAAACAAAAGCCACTCAAAAAAAGTGTTTTCGTTTATCATTCGAAGCGGGACGGCGTTCGTGTGTTTCATTGTGTGTTATTCGGACTGAAAGCCATGCCTGACGTTTTAACCTTACTAATCACTGTATTGAAAATTTGCACAGTTTTATACAGACTATAATGTGACTTTCGCTGTTTGCAAGTGCTTAGTGTTCTTAAACGTGCGTCAAAAGAGGAAAAAAAAAAAGGAGGGGGGAAAAAAACGCAGCACACACACTTACACGCGTCGCTTTACTCTACAGACACGCACGTTTCAACGCGAGCCGTGATGTTAGTTATTAGACCTAACAATCGATAGAGATTAGCAAAGAGTAATAAGATTTTTTTTTTCCGTTTTAGTTTCTGAGGTATAAATGTAAAAACGCAGTGTCGTGGTGATGATGGTGTAAATACGAAAGAAACGGAGAACAGAGAGAAGAACGCGTTCCATTAAGGGTGAATTCACGAGGATGTTTTGGCGTCTGGAAAAAAGTGCCGGTTTGTTTGTAGGTGGGGGAAGGGGGGGGGGTTAAACGGATAGAAATGAAAACATAAGAGGACCGCATCTGATTGGCTGGTGCATGATTACATCACAGAACGTTTTGTCTAGACACTTAACGTCTGGTAATGTTCACACATCTACTGCATGTTGTTTCAGTGCGTCGTTTTCATTCAGCATGTCTTTGATTTGGATACCAAAATGTCCTTGCGATCGTAGCCGAATGCTGGCGTCTGTCGCCAAATGTAACGTTTTATTGTTTTTTGTTTTTGTTTGTTTTGTTTTGTTTTTGGAAATGACAGTAATGACTGTATGGGTGATAATTTGATAATTTAGCAATGTGAACATGCTTACTACGGGAAAAAAAAAAAAGTGCACTTGGGCTACTTCGTCACACTCCATGATTGATGAAACTGATTTAGGGCTAAAATATAATGTAATTCTTAGTCAGTTTGGCGTCTTAGAGAATCATTCAGAGGAACAGGTCAGCTGGGGGGAAAAAAAAAAAGAAGAAGAAATCACTTTTACCCCAATCAGTCAAGACATGTTTAGTGTCTGAAATTTGCTTCTGTAGTTTTGCACTGAAGCTTCGAGTCAAATGTAGCTACGGACGTTTATGGCACCTAGAATTCTGCGTGAATCAGTGAAAGCGACTCGGCCCTGAATCGACTCTCCTGCAGGAAGTGAATCAGAAATGGCATGCTTTTTCTGGACGCGTGCGCTGCTAAACTGAGCCGCGAGACACAAACTGAGCCGGAGGAAATGCTACGTGTTCTGGAGACTTTACACGACGAACAAAAAGAAAAGAGAAAACATGCCGGATATGACACACAAAATCATTAACACTAGTTATTTATATAAATGTGTAATAATTGCTCGAGCGTCAGCTCCGCGTTCTCCGCTCTCTTCGACTATTACGCTGAAATTAATTGAGGATCGGCGTGAAACTCTACACTGCCAAAAACAACGTCTTAGCAAGTGGATATAAGACAATCTATCTAATATTTCTCACCAAATCTGAGACGATTAAGACTATTCCTAGACACGTGTACTAACTCCGAGCTTAATATTATATAAAAATGATCGAGCAGATAATTGTGCTTCTTTCTAAATGCTGTTAATCGAATAGAATAAGAATTTCAAGCTTGAAAATGAATAACAATATTTATAAATCGTCTTAATAATCGGTTCAAAAACAATCTGATTAAAGAATTTCCCCAAGAGAGCTTTTTTTTTTTTTTTTCCTACCATCTCTGTAACTTCTGCTTTGAGCGGTGAAATGATGACGAATCTTGCTTAAAAACAGGGTTCCAGGAGAGACGCCGAGAGATTTTCCGTTTCGAGACGAGACAGCTTCCGTTAGTTCTTTCCGTTAGCCTTGTAGCTCCTGCACAGAACTGTAGAACGAACATGTCTTGGCTGAATCGACTACGTTTAATTTCCTCAGAGCCGGTTACGTGGACAGATCGAGACCTGCTGTGTGTTTCCAATAAGACGTAACACAATATTGCCAGTCAAAACATGCAGGGTGTAGTATAATACACACATCACCGGAGTACAGAGAGCGAGAGACACAGAGAGTGTATATGAGTGTGAGAGAGAGAGAGAGAGAGAGTTAAAGCGCAGTAACCTTTCAACCTTCCAATGTGCAGCATTCATCCTGAAACATCATGGCACAGGTTTCAGCATGCGTTAATAACAAACAGAGTCCGTGTTCTTCATCTGCATTAACACGTTCACTTCACACTACGATGCACATGACCTGTAAATAGTGTACGATAATATTTGGTTTTACAGACTGTATAATCGTCTATTTTGTTTCGAAAGTGAAACTGATCTATGAGATTGAGGTAACACATTAAAGGTGAAAAACGAAAACGAACTAACGGTGGTCATCGTGTCTGTTATTTCATGCTGTGGTTTTTTTTTTTTTTTTTTTTTTTTTTTAATAAATGCACATTAATACACTTGGATTGGTTTTGGAATATGGTTTAATTTTGTTTGCATGTGTAGTAATGTTTGTTTGTTTGTTTTTTGCTAGATATTTGTTTCAAATGTCATTAATATTAGTATTTCATAAGTATAATAGTAGTATTTCATGTTACTGAATGGTTGTTAAAAGCGTTCTGAGAGATTATAGTGGAGGATATTATCATAAAAGCAATAACGAAGTAACACAAGTAGGGTGTGTGTGTGTGCGCGTGTGTGTGTGTGTGCGCGCGTGTGTGTGTATATGTTTAGACCGCAGTTCCCCTGTCGAAATTTCCAGCTTGTTGTGCTCTTTTCGATCTCCCGGATTCCAGCTCACTGCTGCTCTGTCCTTCAACCTTCTCCACAGCTTTGCTCTCTCCACCAGACCTGACGCACACAAATGATTTAATAATACATATTACTTTTTTTTTTTTTTTTGCAAACAAATGGAGTTATCTAATCAGCCAATCATGTGCCTCAGATTCTTGTTCTTGGCAGACTCGCCCATCCACCTCAATGCTTTTCAGCTCACCGCACTTGTAAAGAGTGACTATATTATATGAGTTACTATATCCTTACCTGGCAGCTCGAACTAGCAATCTTGCTACGGTTAAAATCACAGAGATCATACTTTACTCCTATTCGGATGTTTGATATGAAGCTCTTGACCTGTATCTGGATGAATTAATGGATGCATTGTGCTGCTGCCACCTGATTGGCTGATTAGAAAACTGCATAAATATGCCTGTTTGAACGTAGAACTCGGTGCCAACGGCTTTGATGCGGATCGCTCTGGGGCCAAGACATCTAGTCTTTCCTGTTACTAACGTGTATTCCTGAAATATCCTTAAAATATACTTCAACCAGAAGAGAAGTTATTAATGGAAAGGGGGAAAAAAAAAACTCTTTTGGACTGAACATGACCCCGTTTGGATCCATTACAAAATCTAATCAGTTGGTTACAATGGAAATTACTGTAAACATTCATGCACTTGATCTTGAAATGTCAATCTAATGAGAAGACGGACACACAGACAACCTGAATACACCGCCATCTTGTGGCGGAGGTGTAAAAATGGTGGTGTTAGCAATATATTTAAGTAAAAAAAAAAAAAAAACTAAACATTTTAAAAAGCTTTAATTAAAAGTCCCTAATTAGCAGAAATGGAATGGAGCTCTTCAGTTAGAAAGGCAGGTTAAATAGCCAAACAGTGCAAAAGTAGCCAAATTAGGTGGTAAAAAGCCACACCTGGGGGCACTAATGCCACTAATTTACATCTGGTTTTGGAAGCTGAGACGATTTTGTGCCTGCTCACCAGTAACCACATCAACTCTAACAGCGCCGTTTATTTATCCTGAGATCCCACTTAATGCTTAATCCTTCCTCAGATGCACTTATGAGGGAGAGAAGTGCACTAAGCATGTTGCCTTGTACACTATACTAAAGAGCAGGTTCTGAATGTACACACTACATTCTACGATCGGCTGTACCACGTATTCACTCGCTTTCTGTACCGCTTATCCACTCATGGAGAAGCTGGAGCCAAACTGACTACGAGAAGCACCTGTGGGACTGTTGGAGGAAAGCGGAGAACCTGGAAGGAACCCGCACAGGTACAACGAGAACATGCAAACTCCACACAGGCTCCAACCTGGGGTTCAGACCCAGGACCTTCTTGGTGTGATGCGACAGTGTACCATCAGCCGCCCTGTACAGTACCAGATATTAGTTTCTGTAAAAATTAATATTTATATACAGGGATTTTCCTTGAATTTCTGCGACCCACATTCCAATGTCTAAAAGAAACGGCTCCCTCGAACTAGGGGCCCTGAACTGTGACACTTTTTTAGCACGGATGTATACATTCGTTCAGCACGTTTATCTACACAACAGAATTACGTCCTTGTGAAGTTTATGTGCTTGCAATTTGTGTGACGTTTTAGCGAGGTATGTTGCCATGGTAGTGTTTAGGTGTGTTCGAGAAAAAGATTTGTTACCCTGACTTCTTTTTAAAGAGTTTTTTGAAGGAGCTCCGGAAACCTTTGCCCTCCTTCCTGCTGCGCTCGCTCGGAGGGGTGTGCTCACCTTCATCAGACACGCCCTTCCATTTTATCTCCTCCCATATTGGAGGTCCAGTATCCTGAGATGGGAAAGCACATGCGCGTATGAACAAAGCAGGGTTTTAGCTGCTAGTTTAGAGAAATGCATGTTGTGGGTTTGTGTTGTGTAACCTTGTGTAGTTGTTGTGAGGGCTCCTCTGTGGTGGTATGTGTGTTGGGTTCATTATGACGCTCTGGGCTGCTATTCCTCAGCCTCGATTTGGCACTTGATTGGCGCACCAGCCGAGGGTGGGCCGGACTCCTGACCAGATAGGGTCGACTGTCGATGCTTTCCAGCTGCAAGCCATTCAGCGACTTGCTCTTCCGTTGTACCGGCTGCAAAGGCTTCATCCCGCTGGAATCAGGCGACACGCAGCCATGGCTGGGTCTGTAAACCCCACCTCCACTGCTCCGCCCTCTGCTATGTGATTGACGGTCTGGACTGAGGGAGGGGTTACAGCTCACAAAAGCAATGTCGATGCTCGAGTCGGTAGAATGGGAACGACTCGAGCAGTGAGAGTCCCCGTCTCTGCATGGAAGGAATGCCCCCATTGCGTCGGCCAGGGCTGACCCCGCCCTCTCTGACTCTGGAATCCTGTGGAGTTGAGCGGGCGTGGCTTTGTGACGAGACTCCGAGTCGGACGCAAAGGAAATGTCGGGGTGAAAATGATTAGGCTCCGCCTCCCAATCAGAGTAATGACGGACAACTGCTTTCTTTCTGCTCTGACCATGGGCTGGATCTCTAAGCGAAAGAGAGAGAGAGAGAGAAAGATGGAAAGAGAGAGACAAATCAGTGGATGGGAGACGTAAAATGAATAGTTATATGAATGAACAAATGAAATGGAACATGTAGATAAACCGAAGAGTTTAGATGAGGTGAATGAATAGATAGAGTGGATAGAGGGATAGATGCGGTTTGATAAACGGATCTATGGATGGTTATTACAGTTGGATGGAAAAAAAGGATGGATGGCACATGGATTGATTAGAATAGTTAGATTGACAGGAAGATGTTAAGCACTAGTTAGAGGGATTGATAAATGAACAATTTATTGAATACCAATAATGATTTTGTCGAGTGGATGGATGAAAATAATCGCAAGATGGACTAATTAATGAAACGGCGTGATACGTTTATAAGGTGATAGAATTGTCCGATGGATAAAATGGATAGATGAGTGGATGGATAGAATGGC
Organism: Synodontis membranacea; assembly: GCA_025674565.1. NCBI lineage: Eukaryota > Metazoa > Chordata > Actinopteri > Siluriformes > Mochokidae > Synodontis > Synodontis membranacea. The sequence continues at coordinate 23,821,233 of JAOVYU010000002.1, forward strand.
TTTGTGGATGGATGGATAGAACTGTAAGTTAAATCAGTGGAATGGTAGAAAGAAAGGATTGATTAATGGAACTACTGGATAAGATGGTCAGTGGAATTGTGGAATGGATGGATGGATGGATGGATGGATGGAACTGTTAGATGTAGTTTGAGTGGTTTAAATTGATGGATAGACAGATAG
>JAOVYU010000002.1:23918248-23932025 GCA_025674565.1 Synodontis membranacea
AAAACACCCTGCTTACAAATCTGTCAAAAGATGTGACCATGCAGTTTATGCATCTTGAATCTTACCCGGGTGACTTTCTAAGTAGTCTGTAAATTGTCCCCATACTTTGTAAAAACGTTGTAGCTTACCCCTGTTACTGTAGCATAGGTTAGTTTTTCCATGGCTATACTATTGGAAAGACTCCTGAACCAGAGGTCCACAGTCGGTACTGCTATGGAATTCCATGAGATGGCTATGCAGTGTTTGGGATGTAGTGAGCACATAGTGATCATCTTTTTATGTGCACTTGACAGTCCTACAGTAAGTCTGTTGGAGTAAGCCCAAGAATGAAAAACTTAGGGCATATAGGCAGCCTAATAGAGCTAATATCAGACACACAGTTTATAATTTTTTCCCAAAATTCCCTAATCTTGGGGCAGCTCCACAGGCAGTGATATAGTGTACCTTCCTCTAGACCTCATTTAATGCAGCTATCAGGGTTATTGCTATTAAAGCGGTGCCGTAGGGAGGGAGTTATATATGTACGCATAATCCATTTATACTGTAGATGCCTGAATCTGGTATTGATAGTTTGGGTCTGTGCTGTATGACATACCATCTTCCATTCTGCATTAATATTACTTTTGATTTATTTTATTGACCCATTTATTTTATTAAGTCCTCATTTTTTGCGCCTGGCGAGCTGGTTATTACAGACTGGTGTAGGAGTGCACTATAGTTACTGGTGATAATAATAGTTAATAATAAGTCACAATAATAAGTTGTACTAGTTTACAGGTGGACGATCCGACCAAAGTATTGTATCACGATTTTTTTTTTCTATGACACGCGGTATACGTAGGGTGATATTTATGTTTTAAAAAAATGCAAGAAATATTTTTTACGTATTAGTGTTTATGGTTTTTTAAAAATAAATAAATAAATTAATTAATTAGTTAATACATTCGTAAATGTCACTGAAAATGAGAATTTTGTTTTTTACAAAAGTTTGATGTCAAGTCAGCTGCTTCCTGTAGGTTTGTATTTAAGATTATTAAATAAAACAAAGACGTCAGAGGGTCTGTGGTGTTTTAGGAAAATTGTATTGTAGCGTAATTTATCATGATATCAATATTATGTTGTCACATCGCCCGGCTCTAGAGCTTACAGAGCACAAGTACTTCAATCTGTTTCTTTTTCTCGACCTGAGGGAATCTGTTTTTTTCTAATTATTTACAGTAAATAGATTCAATGTGTTACCTGGTACAGGTGTGTTGGATCTGGAATCCGGAGTTAAACCAGGTACGTGGTGAATCAGGTGCGCTTCTGACTACGACTTGAAACTGCCAGGAATAAGTTTTCATGAGCTCGTAAGTTTTTTATTACGAGGTCTGATATTGATTCAGTGCAGCTGCTAATACATCTAATACATCTACTGTAATACATCTAATACGCCTAATATGTCGGGGTTTGTCTAGTAACAGTTCATTCAAAGGGACTCGTATAGCGAGCGCTCCACAAACAAGGATTTGCATTTAAAACATATATATTATTTGTTTGTACAGCGAAGTTTTCTACTGTACAGTAGAAACGGTTATGGAAGAAGTTTCGAATGTCCAAGGTTAACCTCCTGATGTGCTCCATAGCTCTGAAACTGGAGTCTCCTTCCATAAAGACACTAAGTACAAGTCTTCTGCCATATCCACTGTTGTATATGAACTTTTTTATACAACAGAAGGTTTTCTTAAGGTGTTTCTGAGTAACATTAGGTTATATAGCGCATCTGCCGTACACGTCCATATGATTGAGCTGTTACTATGGAAACATTAGAACAAGCGCATTAATATGAACTCGGGATTTGAATTACAGCCGGAGCTACAGTCCTGCTTCAGTGGTGCTGCAGAAAATTAATCCACACCTTCAGATTTGAGATACAACTTGCCTTGCTCTCGACAAGAATTACGAGATATCATTTACCCAATATGAGGAACTTGACGAACAAACGTCCAAGCTGCTTTCCATTTAAAAGTGTGTAGTGACGAAATTATCAAGTTGACAAGGACAAGGTTGGTGGAGTTGATTCTTTTTATTTAAATCATTGTACTTCCCATTTTTCCCAAAAATGTTTTTTTCATATTGAATGAAAGGATCCAGCTTTATTTTTAGCTTGGCGTGACGTGATTCCTAATGTCTTTCATTTCATGATGCATAAATCAAGCAGACGAGTCAGGCGGCTCTGTGATGTGGTAGGCGAGCTTGTGGGATGCGCTTTGTCACCCATATTGGCGTTTATGGCTGTTTCACAGCGCTCCGCCAACTAACTGGGTCAGCTGTGGCCTTGAGTGCCACAATTAGCACGAAAATATCGGACAGGTCAGAGGAATTAGACAGATACGCGACTGGGTTGCTGTTTTTTCTCTCTCGCGTGTCGCTATTCCAGTTTGAAAAAGTGTTACAAACTTGGTGTGTTTCAAAGTTCAGGTCACAGTACTGGATTGAGCAAGAATCTGAATTAAGTTACAGCGGCATGTTTGTCTACTGCATCCTTAAAACTTTCTTAGAACTGTCATCCGGTGCAAAGGACTATGGGATTATGTTCTCTGAGAAGGTCATTCCTTTAAACTTGGCCAGTTAAGGACTTGTTAATTACAACTGGAAAAATGCTGCCTGTGTAGGCTAGAACAAAAGCAGTTCATGCAGGTTGGACACTGTGATCTAAATGTAGTGTTCATACAGTAACAGGAATATCATTATTTATACTGGCGTTAAATCACATGCTCTATCAATATGTATTAGTGATCTGTTTGATGCATTAGGTTGGACATCACCATCACTGTTAGGGAGTTTTATCAGATATTATACATTATATAACAATATTATTGAACATATAATGCATCCATGCCGCCCTGAGAATGCCCAATCTCGCGTGTTCTTGGAAGCTAAGCAGGAGCAGGCCTGGTTAGTACTTGGATGGGAGGTCGCCGGGGAATACCGGGTGCTGTAAAAAGATCCAGCCACAAGGGGGTGCACACTCTAGTGTATTCCTGCATGCTGGTCCCAAGCCCGGATAAATGGGGAGGGGTGATGCATCCGGCATAAAAAGCTCTGCCAAATTGAACATGTGGACAAAAAAGGTCTGCTATGGTGACCCCTAATGGGAGCAGCTAAAAGGAAAAACAATTATTTAACATATAATGTAGGGTAGCATCACATACCAAAACACAGCATTATGGAACATGATGTAAGATATTGTGCAACCACCACAATTCCAAAGCTATTGGGACACCGTATAAAATGTAAATAAAAAAAGAATGCAATGATTTGTGACCTATATTCAATTCAATACAAAACAAAGACAAAATATTTACTGTTCAAACTGAGAAACTTTATGGGGGTTTTTTATGCACTCATTCTGAGTTGAAGATGGTCCCATGTGCACAGCCTCAACATTCACCTAGACAGTGAAGATGGTGTTGGACTGATTCTGACATGAACATTTCTGCTACAATGGCTTAGGACTTGAATTACCAGTCTTGCACTCAAACCCCCATCAACAAATCAGTTGAAAACTTCAAAAAATAGACCTTATGTTTAAATTATGTTCTACACAATGTAGTTTTTTTTGACCAAGCACACAGTTACATTAGCATCTTATTTGTAATCACACAATCCGGTGTTACCCAAATGAGGATGGGTTCCCTTTTGAGTCTGGTTCCTCTCAAGGTTTCTTCCTCTCGTCATCTCAGGGAGTTTTTCCTTGCCACTGTCACCACAGGCTTTCTCATTTTATTTATTTATTTATATATTTGTAGATACATTTCTAGATTCATAAATTTATAAGCAGAATTTATGTATTTCTGTAAAGCTGCTTTGTGACATTGTCCATTGTTAAAAGTGCTATACAAATAAAATTGAATTGAATTTGATGCCTGCAACGTGTTCCAAAAAAGTTGGGAAAGATGGGAAAGATCAAAAATCACCTGTTTGGAACATTGGACAGGTAACCCTAACCCTAACATTTCAGTCTCTCAATGGACAATTGCAATAAATTTAGGGATTTCGCCATCTACAGTCCATAATATCATTAAACAAGGATCTGGAGAAATCTTTGCAAGTAAAGGGCAAGTTCAGAAACCAACACTGGACACGTGATCTTTGAGCCCTCACTCTCACTGCATTAAAAACCAACATGATTGTATAAAGGACATTGTTATATTGGCTCGGGAACACAACTTAAGAAAACAGTTGCTGGTAAACATATTTCATCGCTGCATTTTTCAACTGCAAAATCATTTCTTTTGGAAAAGCGTTTTTTTTGGAAATCGTAGACATTGTGTTTTCCAGGCTGGAGAGAAAAAGGAGAGCATCCAGATTCTTACAAGCGCAAAGCTCAAAAGCCAACTTCTGTGATGGTATGAGGGTGTGTTAGTGCACATGGCATGGTTAACTTGCACCTCTGTCAAGGCACCATTAATGCTGAAAGGTACATACAGGTTTTAGAGCAGCGTATGCTGTCAACCAGGTGACGTCTTTTTCAGGGACGTCCCTGCTTATTCCAGCAAGACAATGCTAAGCCACATTCTACACGTTTTACAACAGCGTGGCTTCTTAGTAAAAGTGTGTGTGTGTGTATTAGACTGGCCTCTCTGCAGTCCAGACCTGTGTTTGATGCATTACGTGGGCAAAGGGTAAAATGCCCTTTTTCTTGCCATGTTTTGAAACTTGTTGCTGGCATAATTCAGAATGAGCATATATTTACTAAAAACAAAAGAAAGTTGATCAGTTTTAACTTTAAATATCTTGTCTTTGTATTGTATTGAATCGAATTTACAAATCAGTTGCATTCTGTCTTTTAAGAACATTTTACACAGCGTACCAACATTTTTAGAATTGGGGTTGTAGCATAACATTACGTGACATAACCTTATATAACATTGTATAACAACATAAAATAGCATAATACTATAAAAACCATTTCATAACATAATATAACATTACATTACGTACTCAGTGATACTTTTCAGTATTAAAATGTCTAAAATTGAAATTGAAAAAATTCTAAAATCTAAAAGACTAAGATGTAAAGATTTCTCAAAAATGTAAACAACTAAAGACCTCAGTGACCCAAAATTGAGATCTCAAGAGATAAAGTCTAAATAAAACCCTGACGTTCTAAAGTCTAAAATATGAAGTTCTCTAAGATCTAATGTTCAAAAAAATGTAAATGTATAAACTGCCCGAGCTCGGGTTATTGACAGTGTGGCGTTTCACACGTTCTTATGTTCATGTCGTTTTCCTCAGGGGTCGCTCTTAGGTGTGAATGTGTGAGTGTGTGTGTGTTTAGTACTCGTACTCCAGAGTGTATTCCCATCTCACACCCAGTGTTCACCATGAAACGAATAAATATACACACGTGCATGACTTCCTTTTTTCATATGTTTCTTTTTTACTTTATTATATATCAAAATGATTGACATATCTGAAATGAGGTTCCACTTGGCTTGTAATAAAGTTCACCTGGAAATCATAGTTTACCGAATTGTAAAGCATTTCATTAGTGTTCTACATCTGCGAAAGAAAAACCACTGAGATGTCTCCCCGGTCCATTGTAGCTGTCCATCCTTATTTCCTCAATCCGTATTAAAGGTAAACCTTCAGAACCCCACTTTTTTCAGTTACACACTCAAGTCTCATTTATACGGACATATGTGTTCAGTTCTTGATGAATATGAAGACAGTCAAGATTTGTATTTAAGTTTCTCTTGTTTGGTTTGTTGTCCCAAAAGGATCTCTTCAGAACTGTCCTTGTTTACATCGTAGAAAAAATGTTAAAGGGAGAAAAAGCCTTTATTGTCTAATGGATAGTCAGAGTGAAAAGGCAGTACTCTAATACAATATTTACAACTACAACAACATGTTTAATCTTGAATGTGAAATGCATTATTCATGTATTCGATATAGAACTGACTACTAAATAACTTTAGTGTGAAATAATTTCATTAAGTCCTCACGCAGGGAATGGAGTGGCTCTGTTTGGGCTTCGTCAATACAGCTGTCGCTTTCACGGACTGACGCTGGTGCCATCTGTGTGGATGCGTTACTGCAAATTGCTGACACCAGTAAAGGGAATTTGTGTGTTTGCGTCCAGATTTAGTCGGGTTAGAGATCCAATCCTGGGTCAACAAGCAGGCGGCGCATCCTTTAAGTAAAGAATAAAACACACGGAGACGTGGTGTTATAGTAAAATATTAACAACGTGGTGGTGGGATGAAGCGGACTTCCTGTTACCTGTTCTGAAGTGTTTTGTTATTTTTACACCAAAGCAGTTTTAAGACACATAAAATTTTTATTTATTAAAGAATGAAACGAGATACTTTTTTCTATTGTGGAATGTCTGAAAAACAAGTTAGTTCTTGTGCTTACTCGAATTCTGGCAGATGCGAACAGTCGTTCCCTCACCAGCCTCTCGTTTTTTTTTTTCCTCACTCCTGAGGTTAATAAGAAAAATAAATAAATACTTGTCATGTCAACCTAAACTGCAAAGCGTAAACTCTTCTATCCTGAGAAAGACTGAATGTTACAGCATTACCTGTCTAGACTCCTTCAATAAATGTCAGAACTTCACTATACCAACAATGACAACTGCATATAATTAACCAGCACCTTCTGACCAATCAGAAATTAGAATTCAACAGTGGTGTGGGATAAAAGGTGAGAGGTTGACCAAAAAAAAAAAAAAAACAACAACCCAAAACCCCCCTCATTTAACAGGTTCTTGGAAGTTCTAAATTAGAGATTTAATATTCTACGAAATTGCGTCGTTAAAGTACAAGCCATCACAAAAACATCTAAATGGATATTTAATTATAAGTACAGTTACGTCTGCACTTTGTACCCTGAACCTTTCAGGTTCTGGACTAAATGAATGAAGGTACAGTGTTAAAAATGCAACACTGTTTTTCTAATCTGACCCAGAATCTGACTCTGAAACAAAAGTCCTGCACTCAATTACACAGTTAAATTCAATTACACTAAATTAGGCATGATCTTATTAGACCACCCCAGACATCCAGCGGCTGCAGTTTCTTATAAAGGTTTCAGATTAAAGGTCCGATCTTTATCTTATCGCTCCGTGAGAACAGAAGTTCCTCGTGCGCATTTCCCAGCCTCCGTAACGAGAGCCGTGTAGCACGTGCGTTCTCCGTCCCACGTGGATGATGCCACTGTTTGGGTTACGCTCCTTTTCCATAAACAACGAACAGCCGCGCGGGGAGATAACTCATCTTTTGTTTTCGCCCTAACTCAATTTCTGCCTGCCGTCAGCAAGGAAATACCTGCACTGCGCTGCACTCGTTTTTTTTTTTCATTCGTTCATGATCATGCCGCTTCTTTGAGATATACAGTATATAAGCGTTTATTGTTTGGCACGGGATTAATTATTGTGTGTTTGTTGGGCGGAGAGAGAAAGCCAAAGGTTACAAAAACAAATACTGATAAGTAACTGTTATGACTCTAGGGAACGAATTTGCACAAATGACATGCAAATCATTCCAAATCACCAGAAGAACTAAGCAGGAATTCTAACAAATAACATGTAAAGAGTATTTTGGTTGGATTTCCTGTAGAAAAAAAAAAAAAAAGTGTCAAATGATGATGCACTAACCTTAAACAAGCATATGCAATATTTGCACGAGAAAAATGAGAAATGTGTGTGTGTCCTGCTTGTGTCCTCTATCAGTGAATCAGCTGCACATATTGTGAATGAACGTAATTAAACTTCTGGCACAAAAAACCCAGACGCCGCTACTTACTGAGTCAATACGAGGTGTTAGTCCTTGAGACCGTCTGCATGTGATACTGTTACTGAACACAGTCAGTTTTAACAGGTTTCATAAATATGTCCAGGACGGGGTTTAGTCGGGACAATGGCGAGACCATCAGAAGCGGTGATGTGTTGTGAAGTTTGGGATGCTGGCAAGGAGGCAAAGAGACACCATGGCATGGAAGAATAGAAGCTAGATCTTTGAAAGTACTGAATAGAAATTGAAACACATTCAGCATTTCAATTTTGTGAAAAAAAATTCTCCTCATTTTAATGAATACATACAGTATCACAAATGTTTTATATCATGTTAACTGTGATTGGGGTTTGACTGATGCACGTGGAGAGCGAAGGCTGGTCCGTGTGGTCCGATCCAACAGATGAGCTACTGTAGCTCAAATTGCTGAAGAAGTTAATGCTGGTTTTGATAGAAAGGTGTCAGAATACACAGTGTATTACAGTTTGTTGCGTATAGAGTTGCATAGACACAGACCAGTCAGGATGCCCATGCTGACCCCGGTACACCACCGAAAGCTCCAACAATCGGCACATGAGCATCAGAACTGGACCACAGAGCGATGGAAGAAGGTGGCCTGGTCTGATGAATCACGTTTTCTTTTACATCATGTGGATGGCCGGGTGCGTGTGCGTCTCTTACCTGGGGAACACATGGCACCAGGATGCACTGTGGGAAGAAGGCAAGCCGACGGAGGCAGTGTGATGCTTTGAGCAATGTTCTGCTGGGAAACCTTGGATCCTGCCATCCATGTGGATGTTACTTTGACACGTACCACCTACCGAAGCATTGTTACAGACCATGTACACCCTTTCATGGAAACGGTATTCCCTGATGGCTGTGGTCTCTTTCAGCAGGATAATGCTCCCTGCCTCAAAGCAAACCTGGTTCAGGAATGGTTTGAGGAGAACAACAATGAGCTTGTGGTGTTGACTTGACCTCCAGATTCCCCAGATCTCAATCCAGTCGAGCATCTGTGGGATGTCCTGGACAAGCAAGTCCAATCCATGGAGGTCCAACCTCACAAATAGCAGGACTTAAGGGATCTGCTGCTAACATTTTGGTGCCAGATACAACAGCACACCTTCAGGGGTCTAGTGGAGTCCATGCTTCGACAGGTCAAGGCTGTTTTGTTAGCAAAAGGGGGACCAACACAAAATTAGGCAGTTGGTCATAATGTTATGCCTGATTGGTGTATAATTCTAATGTAATAATGAAGACACACAAAACTTTGCATCCTTTTCACAATAAGTAGGAAGCATTCTGCATTTAAAACTAGGTCTTTGGCAGTGAACCAGTGTGTGTGTCTGTGTGTGTGTGTGTGTGTGTGCTTTTCTCTGTCCACATAATAACACCTCTCCTCAAGCACATGCCAAAAGCAGCTGATGAGATGAATTTGGGTTAAACACACTGATAATCTGGAGTACATCAGCAAATCTGATGATCCTGACACATCTGAATTTTTTTTTTTTAATCCGAATGACGCTGATGTATCTGAATCACTTTGTTGAATCTGAATAAGAGACAATCTCAATCAGACAGTTAGATCAGTCTTGCATTGCACTGATTAATGTCCGAACCACATTAATATTCTTGAGTCATGTGTTTGAATCCGAAACATCCTAAGAAATCTGAATCACTTTTTTTAATCGAATCTTGCCAGTCAGTCTGGATCAGTTGCTTAGGTCAATTCTGCATTGAACTAATATATCTGAATCACATTGATCAGTGATTTGTAAATCCTGTTGATACATGATACATTTGAATCATGGTTATGAATCTGAATTTTTTTAATAAACCTGAATCACTCATAAATTGGAATCCACTTGATATATTTGAATCACTTTTTGAATCTGAATCACACTGACAAATGTAAACACGTGAATTCAACTGATATATCTGAATCCATTTAATGCATTAAGGCCATGTTTTTGACTCCAAATCAGCCACATCGATAAATTTGATTCAGTACCTAGGGTGAATTTGAATCACCTGATACATCTGAACCACACTGATGTACCTCTTGTATTGACCTAATTGGTTGGAATCAAACTGTTAAACCTGAATTGCATCAAAAATTTGAATCAGATTGAAGAAATCTGAATCACAGTGCTTCATATGATTTCCACTGACACATCTGAATCAGATCTGACAAACTGAATCCGATCAATAAGATTTGCACTGAATCAAATCCGAATCATATTAATGAATCTGAATCATGTTAATAAATTTCAGAGGTCTAAATTTTTAGAGGTCGGAAAGATAGCAATAATTATTAACTGTGGTGATGAATCCAGTGACTACTAAATCTGAATCAGACTGATAACAATGATCCATCTGAATCATAATAGATCTGAATCACACTGATAAATATGAATTGTAGCGATAGATCTGAATCAGACTCGCTGTTGGACATGGCACTGTAGTACCTACAGTATATGTAACTCCATTAAACAGTATATATAGTATAAGGAAAAGAAATGCATTAGTGAGGTGTTTGTTTGGTGTTCAATGAATCAGATGCACTGAACAATGAATCAACTGTAAAGACAACATATAAGTATAGAAATGAAAACAGGAAAATATTAATCCAAAAGCAGTTAATTACGCAGTGATGGTGCGAGTGAATCAAATCAAACAACACACCTCTCAAAATAGTGCTCTATTTAGGGAACAAGCGATAACGTCTTAAACACTTTCTCAATCTGACTAATCCATCTACGTGCATCCACTTGCATTTTAATTTTCATTTCTAATTTTCCTGTTTCCTAATCTTCCCTTGATCGGCACAGCTTAGTGGCATAGGGGAGATCTTTTTTAGAATAAGGAGGATCCTGCTGGGCTTTGTCAGCTAATTTAGACGAGTGATTGATGTCCTGGGTAATGTGCAGCTCGTAAAGAGGTTATGTATCAGGAGAGACAGATGATAACCTGTCTCCTCTCTCGATCTCTCGCTGTCCTGTTCCCCGCTCTGCGCTTCATTAATAACTCCAGAGCAAATGAGACCTATGTTGGTCCTTCATTAGGCTGTGATGAGGAGTTCTGGATGGGAACTGTACAGAGTTTGGAGCCTCAATTTCAGCCAGATGAATCTGTTAGCTGTGTGAAGTAGGCCACTCAATAAATTTGTTCTCCGGAACAGCAGCAGGTGAGCATCAGGTACGGACATCTGCCGTCCAGAATAGACCGGCATTTTGTTTTTCAGCACGTTGTTTCAATCAGTCTGCTTCATGAGTCGGATGTCTTTTAGGGTTCATGCTCTTATCTCATTTAATAATACCAGTTTCATGAAAACAACAGTGTTTTAGGGTTTTAAATTTCAAACAACAACTTTTTCTTTAGTATTTAGATCAAATTCTAGTCCACAGGTGTAGAACACTAGAGACCATTGATGAACATAATTATCAAATGGCTGCTGAAACCTGATTGGATGAGTCATGTTTTTGAAGTTCTGTAGCATTTTCTCTGTTGTTTTTCATGCAGTCACGTAAATAATTTAGCTAAAGGTAGCCGATCAAACCACACGCTAGCTACAGAGCAGAAGAAAAGGGAAACTTATTGCATGTCTTTCTCTCCTTTCTATTTTAGCTGCAGAAGCTGAAGCGCTCTCTTTCCTTCAGGACCAAGAGCCTCCGCAGCAAAAGCGCCGACAACTTCTTCCAGCGTCCGAGTCCTGAGGTTAGCAACAGCAGCAGCACGGGACAGCTAAGTACCATCGGGGTGTCTACGTCGGCTCCGCCCGAGTCCTGTTACATCCCGCCCCTGACTCCGCCTCCAACAATGCCGTCTGGACTTCCCCTGACCATCTGCTCGCCGTCACGTGCGCCGCGTCCACCTGACCCCACCGCACACACCTTCCTGGAGCACACGTTCAAGAAGCCGCACTTCTGCGACGTCTGCAACCATATGATTGTAGGTAAGACCATGTAGTTTGTATGCTAATGAAATCTATACGATTTTTTTTTTAACAAAAAAAACCCCTTAGAATTACAGGATTATCTGTCAACGCTAAGCCACAGGACGATCACGTGCACTGGATGTACTAATTAAAGCTAGCTGGGGTTTATCTAATTAAAAAAACTTTCCATCAACCGGTGTTATAACATTAATCATCATCCTGAGTTTAACAAATGACAAAAATGTCAAAAAGTTTCATGACAATATGACCACAATTCGTCGCATATTCATAGCTAGCTAGTTGCTAGTAAATTTACTCACTAATCCTAAACGTAGCTCCTTTGTTGAAAGTCAAATTCTCCAATTCTCAGATTCTCAAATTCTGTTGTATATATGACACAAAATAGTTCACAACCTTTTTTTTTAAAATTAGTTTATTGCTAATAATTAGCTAACTAACGTTACCATAACTAGCTAACTAACATTGCCATTAGCTAACTTGCAAAATAGCTGTCTAAATAATGGTACCGCCCAACTAACCTTTTTGTTGTTAATTAGCTAGTTAACAAATATTAACCGCTAGCTAACTATCTAGCTAATATTATTTGCTAGGTAACTTATCTATAGTTAATTAGCTATCTAACAAATATTAACTCCTGGCTAACTTATCTACTATAAATTAGCTAGAGAATCAAACCGATATTAACTGATAACATACTTAGTTAGCTATCTAGCATCAACCACTAGCCAGCTTATGTACTCCTGCCTAAATTATTTAGCTGTATAATATCAGCTACTAGCTCACTTATGTTTTGTTAAGTACTAACATTAACATCTATCGAACTTAGCTATTAGCTATCTAAGATCAACTGCTAGCTAACTCACGAACCCTTAATTAGCTATTGGAATAACATTAATGAGTAATTGATGTGATTGTTGGTAATTAGATATTTAGCATTAAGTGTTGGTTAACTTATTAATTATTTAATTAAGTAAACTGTTATCTAACTGATCAACTGTTGATTGGCTGGCTAACTAATATTAGCTGCTGTATAACTTAGCTAGCTAGCTATTTAGCAGTAAAAAAAACCAACAACACAGACTTGTAGGAAACAGTTAGATTACTGACTATAATATAGTGTTAATATAATTAAATATAAATGTTAATAAAGAATGCATTTTATGAAAGATATATAATGTATATAATGAGCTGATCTTATTTGGTGGCGTGAAGAGAAACATTGCTAATCATTTGATTGTTTTGCTCGCTGGATTTATGTTTTGTAAGTGGGGAACACATGATATTTAGTGCACATACAGTAGCACAGCGTGTGTTCTGTGTCTGCAGTAAAGCCTCAGGCTGTACGTACGCTTTAAGTCTGTCTCCGCCATGCAGTTCTTTCTGGAAACTTCTATAAAGAGGGTCAGTCGGTCTCAGTCGCGCTGCGTGTCCGACATAGCAGGCGGTCGTCGGCAATCACTGTGCAAATGTTCTACTTTTACACCCAGTGTGTTTGGAACTTGGCCAGTTAAGACCACAGGGGACGTTACATAAAAGCGCCGCCCTACTGACAGAAAAAAATAGGGTTGTAAAGAGCTCCAGAAGAATGAATGTTTTTTTTTTTTCACAAAGTAACAACCTGAGTCCTAGTGCATTCCAAAACACACACAACACTGGTTTTAAAATCAAAATACACTTTTTCGGGTCATACAAAAAAAAAAAAAATAAATGCAGAGAAAAAAAAAAGAAATGAATCTGTGGGCGGGGCCTGAAAGGGCACTATATATGTTGTGTAACTGTTTGATTCTATAACGCAGAGGTCCCCAACCGCCAGTCCCTGGAAAAAATTCTGTGCTTAAAATTATGGTTATTTTTCTTTCATTAGTCTTCCAGATCTTATTTTAAAAAATGACAGTTTCCGGCCTTGTCTCACTACCGCACCTGACTCTGGCACGCAATTTCACGCATCAGCCACACAAGCTAACCTGTGAAAAAAATGAGCCAAAAACAAAATTCACTGGAGAGCTTTTACGGGAAAGAACGAGCAAACGATGGGACAGCA
>JAOVYU010000002.1:24013078-24027048 GCA_025674565.1 Synodontis membranacea
ATATAATAATGGTGAGTCTATAATTAATAGTTAAAATAACAGGGACAGTGTAAGTTATGATTTTGTTCTCATTATGTCAACAAACACGTGAACTTTTTTTTTAATGTCATATTTATAATTTTTTCTGAATGCGTGCTGTGCTTAACTTATTTCTGAACTGACAACATCCACTTTTTTTTTTTTTAAACCCAAGTATAATAAACTGTATGTTTTTTTTTCTGATTCGTTTCAGTTAGTTTAGGATATATAATCATATGACATGTTCAATCTTGGTGTGTTCATGTTTTATGAGATCTGTTGCTCTCTCTATCTCTCATTCCTGCTAGCAGCACATTTTCATATATTTGCAGGTCTGTAATGTGTGTCCTTGGGCTTGCCAGTTCTCTTAAAGCAACAGATCTTCATACACTCAGTAGAGTTGATTTTATTTCTTCCCATCTTCTGTTTTATTTTTCCTTATAACTGTCAATCTTTTGTTGTTTTTTCTGCTTCTGGAGGCATATTCCTCAAATCTCAATGAGTGTGAGTGCAATTCACTGAGTGGTGTTTTTTGATTTTTTTTTTTTTTTTTTTACCCCATTTCCCACTAACACCTTGCTGGTGTGTTCATAAAACCAATAAAGTGTTATAAGACACCGGTGCTGCTCTATTGGTTTGATAGACATACCATTATAATCATATGCAGGAGTTTTCTAACAGCATGCGTGGAAGATTTTAGAAGTTGTACTTTTAGATTTCGTCACCCAAAGCCAAATCATACACTGTGTAGCGTCGGTAAAGACCGCAGTGTCAGATAGTTGTCTAGTCATTCTATTTTCATTTGTTTTAGTTACTAGTTAGTTTAGTTTTTTTTAAAGTATGTAGCTCAAAGTAAGATTAGTACTAGCATCAGTAATTTTGCTTATGTTTGTTGCATTACTTGTAAAATGGTTGGTTCTTCCTCTTTCATTGACATATCATTTTGAGAACCTGTTCCAGAACCACAATAGCATTTCATTGGTGGAAAAGAGGTCTACCTTGTGATCCTCTGTGGTGTCACATTGACTTGTTTTAAATTCCCAACCGTTCTCTTTTTTTTTTTTGTTCCCTTTGCAGGTTCTTAGTAGTCTTTTTGTGGTTTCTGGAGATCCACACCTTCACCCAGCGTTCTCTCGCAGGATCTCCGAAGACCAATCAGCGCCATGAACTGGGCATTCCTCCAGGGGCTCCTAAGTGGGGTCAACAAATATTCAACAGCTTTCGGGCGCATCTGGCTCTCTGTGGTCTTTTTGTTCCGTGTCATGGTGTTTGTGGTGGCTGCGGAGAAGGTGTGGGGTGATGACCAGAAGGATTTCACGTGTAACACGGCACAGCCAGGTTGCCACAACGTATGCTACGACCACTTCTTCCCCATCTCACACATTCGCTTGTGGGCGCTGCAGCTGATCTTCGTGACGTGTCCGTCGTTGCTGGTGGTGCTGCATGTGGCATACCGTGAGGAACGTGAGCGCAAGCACCGTGCCAAGTTTGGTGAACAATGTGGCCGCCTTTACCAGGATACAGGCAAGAAGCGTGGCGGCCTCTGGTGGACCTATGTGCTTTCTCTGATCTTCAAGATGGGTGTAGATGGTACATTTGTCTACCTGCTGTACTATCTGTATGAGGGCTATGACTTCCCAACGCTGGTGAAGTGTTCCGAGACGCCTTGTCCTAACGTGGTGGACTGCTTTATCTCCAGGCCCACCGAGAAGTGGATCTTCACACTCTTCATGGTGATCACCAGTGTGGTGTGCATCCTGCTCTCGATCTGCGAGATCCTCTACCTGGTGTGCAAGAGATGTCACGAGGGCATCCGGAAGCTCAGGGGTGCCAGGCAGGTGGCTCGTGCCACATCCATCCACAGCATCAAGAACCCAAATTCACTGCTGAATGGCAATCAGCATGTGGGAAAAGTCCCATCATACACAGTCTCAATGGCATGATAAGGAAGTGGATACTCGAACTGGAGAGGAACTGGAAAGGAACTTGAGACAAACTCAGCAAGCAGGTTGATGGTGACCAATGATGGCATTGCCAAAAGGGTTTTGCAACCCAGGAGTGAGACTGAGAATGAGAACTGGTTCAATCTTAAAAAGTTGTATCTCAAAGAGCAAGACACCGACAAGAATTGCACTTAAACCGTAACATGCCTTGAGGCGAGGCGGTTTACAAATATTTTTATACCAGTCAGTAACTGAACCCTACCAAGCAGATGAACTGAGAATCGGGTGTAGCTCTGTTATGAGCTTTTGCTATGCATCTGCAAGTGCCATCATGCCTTTCACTTTTCAGCAGCATGTTTTGCAGCGGTTTGGGCTGTGAATCAACTTCAAGCATGATGAAAAGCAGGCAAGGCCCTCTGATTAAACCCAAAGCTGCCAGCCTCTTATTCTTGACTCAGAAAAAAAAAGTGTGTAAATAGTGAAAGATGATTGTCACACACCCTAAAGCAACCAGGAGCAGGAAGAGACGCTGTAATGATCACGTCTGTATTGACTGTTTTTTTTTTACCACTTGGAATTCAAGCAGTGCTGATGGTGGCAACGCTGCTTAAAAGCATAGCTGCAGACAGGAAATTTAAAAGCACTTGAACAAGAAAAAGCACCAAAATGTTGTGTATATGTTTTGAGGTACTGAATGCTAGCTCTCTTTTCTTACATGAAATGAGGAGGAAAGAGATAGATGTGTGCATGGAGCACTTATAAAATGAAATTTTCTGCTAAAAAGGAACTTTAAAATGCGTAAATCTCAAAATTTTCCTAATTCAGGATCACTGATGTTCATAAAAGCGTATATATGTTGTCGATTACCCAACTACCCATGCATGAACAATGAAAAGGGGAACAAATAGTTTTCTTAAGTTTGTTCATTTGTCAGGAGTGATGTGAGAAATCATATTTTGAAGAAGATCCGTTTAAAAATAGAAGCTTGGTGCCAAACACAAAATAAGAATGCACAAGTTTGTCCTTTTTGTGTAGATCAAACACAAAATGAGTTCCAGAAGCACATATTTTTTGGCAGGGCACATCAGCTAGAAGTCCCTTCTCTTCACTTCTCTTTCAACTTGAGCTAGAGAAGCTCGATGACTCATCTGCCCCATTACGTCTAAATCTGGTTTTGTCTTTGGAGGAAACCCGAAGCCTTTGGCCCACAGAGGCTGATTCCAGAGGTTTGTGTCAGTCGCTAAGCTTGAATGGTGCTTTTTTTTTTTAGCAGCATTCCTCTGTGAACAAACACAACCCCACACCTACTTTTGAAATATCCATTGCCAACAATATCTGTTTTTTAAATATATTTTCTTCAACTATTTATGGTCTGTTTAGGATCACAACTGATGTTACATTGAGAATGTAAACAAATATTGTACTGCCAAGTCTGCTGATTTCTTTTTGCACATCTGTTTACCCACAGGAATTCTGGATGTTATTTTATATACAAATGTTATTTTTTTGTGCATTCGTGTACACATTCTTCTTTTATTGCGTAATTCGCCTTTCCTTTGTTAAGACTTTTATGTAAAGAAACTTACATGCAGAATTATGTTCTATATTCTTGCGCCCCTTATGCCACAAACTGTAGGTTCTCAGGGAATTATACGCCTTCTAGGTAATTACGAAAATTATGTGGCCTTTCTATGTGTGTGTGTGTGTCTTTGCAAAAAGGGGACACATTTCAGCAGTTGGAGCTAAAACTATATACATGAACTGAACTGTGTTAAAACCACAACAAGCAAATCCTCCAGCTCTTGAGAGGAATGAATTTGGGTTGGGGTTACTTTTGGTTTTTTTTTTTTTTTATATTTTTTCCGCATGAATCTTACACGAACCAGCCTCAGTGTGGATTTGCTCTGTTTGGCGTCCATCTTCTTCTTCTTCTTCTTTATCTTCTTTTTGTTGCTTACTATGTGTAGCCTGAAATGTTAACATTTCCCAATAAAAGCCAGTTATTTACGTTGTAATGATGTGTGTTGCTTTATAGTCATGCTATCATAATATGTTCATAATATGTTAAAATCAAACTTTTGGAGCATGATGTTATATGAAAGTAATCAATGACTGGGTGGTGCGCTGAAGCAGATGAGGCGGAGTTATTGGCATGTTAATGTGGAACGGTCTCGACAGGTCAGGTCTTGGTCTTGGATAAGGTGGTCTTGACTACAACACTACTAGAGAGCTGACACTGGAGACTCCTTCCTTAAGTATTCAGTAAGCATCACCTTACTCCTTAATCTGTTCATTATTAGCTTCAGAGTGTGTTTTGAGAACGTGGACCACCATATAAGTCCATGTGTAAATTGTTACCATATGCATTAATACAAACCTGTGATTTTATAGTCAGATGCACCATTATAAGAGCTGCTGTTTTAGAAAATTAATTAACACCTTCTGACCAATCAGAATCAAGGATTCAGTGGGGTTGTTGTTAAGTCAGAGTCAGAGTCAGAGTTTGACCCTTGTGCTTGTGAAAGTATTCATCCCAAGTAAAAGTCATAAGATTCGATATGCCCTAAAATTAAATCTTCAAAAAAGTCAAAATTCATTATTTGTCAGCAGATGCTTAAAAAAAACACGCTGAAGTATGCTGCTTACAAAAGTATTCAACAGCTTCAGATTAGTACTTTGTAGAACCAGCTGTTGCAGTAACAGCTTTAAGTGTTTTGGGGTTGGTGAAGTTCCTACAAGCTCTGCACACAATATTTTTTATTTGCTCGAGGTTCTTCTGGTTCTTCATGCTGGTTAGATGTTGTTCATTGACATTGAATTTTCAAACAGTGCCACAGGTTCTCAGTGGGATTCAGATCTGGACTTAGACATGGCCACTGTAGGACATTTACCTTTTTGTCTTTAAATTTTTGATGAAAATTTAATTTAATTAATTAAATTTAATTTAAATTCCTTTTGAACTAATCACATGGCCCAGAAAAGCAGTCTCTTGCTGCAGCAACTGACACCTTTTTGGGGTTAAGCCGCAAGTTCGCCCGCCAGATTGCCAGAAATACTTCCCTTAAGTTAGCAAGTGCGCCCTCAAAGTCCTTCCCATGCACCAACAAATCGTCCAAGTAAACCACGCAACTGTTACGGGGAATATCCCCAAGAACTTTGTCCATCAGCCGTTCAAAAGTGGCTGGAGCGTTACATAGTCCAAAAGCCATCCACCGAAACTGCCATAGTCCCTGCCCGATTGAGAATGTGGTTTTGGGCCGTGCCTCCGGAGCGAGCTCTACCTGCCAGTAGCCGCTCCGTAAGTCCAACGAGCTGAACCAAGCCGACCTGGCGACATGTTCCAAAGCATCATCGATCCGAGGCAAGGGATAAGAGTCTTTACACGTTACCTCGTTCAGATGCCGGTAATCCACGCAGAACCGCCAGGAATCGTCCTTCTTTCTCACTAGCACGACCGGTGAAGACCATGGTCCATCCGCAGGCTCGATGACGCCTGACTCAGCCATTTCCCGGAGCTTTTGCCCGGCGATCGCTCGTTTAGCCAAGGGAAGGCACCTCGGTCGCAACCGGATGGGAGCCGCATTTCCCGTATCGATCGTGTGCTGCACCAGGTTGGTATGGTTGCACTTGCTTTCGTCTACCGCAAAAATGTCCGCAAACTCGTGGAGAAATAATTCCAATGCCTTTGTCTGTGTCTGACTCAGTCCCGCGCTTCTGCGCTGCAACAGTTCGCTCAGTATGCTCGCCCTGTCTGCGACCGGATGTTTACCTGGCGCCCCCACCAGACGTTCCGCCTCTCGGGTACGCACTGCTAAAATGTCCGCGTGCTGCTTCGGCACTAACAAAATGGCGACCCCAAAGTTTGCTCGTAAAACCAGAGCCGATAAATCCAGCACAGCGTCCCATTTCGCCAGAATGTCCAGCCCCAGTATGCAGTCCTCCACAAAGAATTCATGTGAATAAATCCGTTCGCCCATTTTGACCTGAACCGTACGGCGCACCTTTATCTTTGCTCAGCCGACCTTGACGGTGCGAATGGTTAAAGCTCGGTCAGACAGTCTGGAAACCCGCTCGCTATGTCCCAATATTCCAAAGCGAAACAACGAAAACAGTACAACCAGTGTCCACCAGAGCTTGCAATAAAACATCGTCCAGAACACAGTTCACAAAAATCCCAGTACGATTGCCCAAACGTCCCGAACGGAAATTAAATCCACTGGTTGGGGAAACAAAGAAGGCCTCGGCGCCTCCCGGAATTAGTTTAAATGCTTCTGGGGTACGGCATCCTCTGGCTTGAGTATGCTGCAAAGATGGCCCCGGGGTCCGGTGTCTCTGGGCCGCCGTGGCGCCTCGGATGCTTGCCCGCTGCCCGCGGGGTTGTTTGCGCACACCTAGTCCTTTCGCCGTGCTGCTCCGCCACGATGAGTTCCGCGCTCTCGCAGTTCCTCGGTGAGTGTAGGTGGTGCGGCCAGCCTGGTGTGCTTGCGAAGACGTGGCGGCCGGAGTCCGCGAAGTCCGCGAAGCTCTTCTTGCACTTTGTCTTCGAACTCTGGATAACCCCGGCGTGCGAGGCACCTTAGGTCCATAGTGAACACACCCAGCTTTTCTTCAGCGCGCCGGACTCAGACCGCCAGCTCCTCGCACGCCGCTTCCTTTCAGTCTCCAGCACCAAAACGGAAGTGGAGTGCCTCCTGCAGTTTCGCCCAGTCTTGCCACTCACTGGCCCGCAGGTCTTCCAGCACATGGAGCGCCTCGCCTTCCAGCGAGAGCATGACACTGATGGCGTTTCCACGGGGGACCAGCCAGCGGCGGCTAACTCCACCTGCACAAGGTAAGTGCTGGGAACCACGGCGCCATCGTAGGTAGGCAGACACAGCTCGCTTCGCCAGCCGTCAATGCGCGGCGCTGCCACCTGCTCCAGCGCCCGCGGGGTCTTGCAACGATTCCGCGCCGGACTCCGCTCCGAGATCCAGCGCCGGGATTTTCAGTGTGCTCTCCCGCCTTGGCTGCTCTGCTGCTCTGCTCACGCTGGCGCCATCAGGCAGATGCTCCTTCCTCCTCTGTAGTCGCTCTGCTACCTGACAACCCGCTTGTTCTTTCTTAGTTCTTCAACGGTGCACTCAAACTCGTTCAACTCCATCCCATTTCTGACACCAGTGTAGCGTTTTTTTTACCGGAACACACTTGGAGATACAAGTTTAGCTTGGTTGCTGCCCAATGCGAATGGCTGGGAGAAGTTTATTTCACCACACAGTCAACAGTACAACATGGGAAGCACTTTCACCCCGAGAACCACACACACAATTCAGCCTGAGCATGAATTGGAGTACAGATAGCATGGAGTTAGCAATTAGCTATTAGCTTAACCAAACAGTCAGAACCGGCCCGAGGCCACTAACACAACTGAACTAAGAACAGATGGTGAGTGCATGAACACGCCCCCTATCACATAGAACCCCATAGAAAAGTGCCGCAGGGCATGACGGTTGCCAGCCGTCACCCCGCCCACGTCACAATATCAACATGGAATGGTACAAGAACTCTGTGCTAGTCTCTAGTTACTGCTCATCGCTGGTGGAGTTTGTGACTGTTAGATGCAGACCATTTTACTTACCACAGGAATTCAGAACTGTGTTCATACGATAGCTGTATAGGGCTATCAATGAACCGCAAAATGTACACCCTAATGGACTGTTTATTGTTGTCGGAGATTTCAACCATGCAAATCTCAAATCAGTGTTCCCAAAATTCCCCAGTCCCCACCTTGGCTACTCAGATCACATCTCTGTTATGCTAATCTCAGCATACAGACCATCAGATTTTACAAACTGAACTATTATGAGGACACTGACTTGCACATGTTCAGGGAGGCTGCAACTGATGGCGATGGCACCAACTTGGAGGAGTAGGCGTCATCTGTGACCAGCTACATCAACAAGTGCATCGATGACATCACTGTCTCCAAGACCACCACGTCAAACTCCAACCAGAAGCTGTGGATGACTGCAGAGGTGCGTGAGCTAAGGACCCAAGACTCCACCTTCAGGGCAGGTCACAAGGCATCCCTAAGAACAGTGAGGGCCAAACTGTCTCGGGCTATCAGATCAGCAAAGCACACACACAGTGAGAGAATTAACAGCCACCTAGCAATTCCAGGAAAGAACTGGCATGTGCTGCATGGGGCAGGGTATACAGGTCGTCACCAGCTACAGGAAGACAACTTCTGCCTGTGATAGTGATGAGTCCCTGCCAGATGCCCTGACTACACACAATTTAAGGTACAGCACCCCAGGTCTTCACCACAATCAGGTGGTGTGTCTGACCACAGCAGATGTGAGGAAAACTCTTTCAGAGTTAACCCATGAATGGTTTCTGAACAAGATAACATCCATGGGAGAGTGCTCAGAGAATGCTCAGACCAGTTGGGGGATGTTCACACTGATATCTTCAATATCTCTCTGTGCACTGTCATCTTTTCAACTTGCTCCATGACCAACACCATTGTTCCTGTGCCAAAGAGGTCCTCAGTGTCCAGTGTCATTCTGCTGCACCTAGACCCATCATCATGAAATGCTTTTAGAGGCCGGTCACTGTACTGGTCAAGACCCTTCTGTCCCACTCACTGGACCAGCTGCAGTTCGCCTATTGTCCCAACCGCTCAAAAGACGATGCCATCACCACCACCCTGCATCTGGCTCTCAACCACCTGGGCAATAAGGACCCATATGTATGAATTTTGTTCATAGACTTCAGATCAACATTCAGCACAGTTGTTCCTCAGAACCTGATTGGAAAGCTGAGCCTGCTGGACCTGAAAACCTCCCTCTGCAACTAGATTTTCTGACTGAGAAACATCAGTCAGTCCAAATCGGGAGCAGCATCTCCAGCAACATCACAGTGAGCACTGTGGCCCCTCAGGACTGTGTGCTCAGTCCACTGCTGTTCACTCTGCTGTCTCACGACCGTGCAACAATGCACAACTCGAATTACATCATTAAGTTAATATAAGATTATATGACCATGGTGGGTCTCATCAGCAAGAACAACTAGTCAGCATACAGAGAGGACGTGCAACGGCTAACAGACTGGTTGAGAGTCAACAACCTTTCTCTGAAGGTGGATAAAACAAAAGAGATGATTGTTGACTTCAGGAGACCACAGAGAGACCACTCTCCAATTCCTTGGTTCTTCACCTGGATAAGAAACTCTCCTGGTCCCTCAACATAAGCTTCATAGTCAAGACAGCCCAGCAGTGTCTCTACTTTCTACAAAGGCTAAGGAAATTATATCTCCCACCACCCATCCACACCACTTTCTACGGAGGGACTATCAAGAGCATCCTGAGCAGTTGCATCACTGGATGGTTCTCAGAGAAACCACACCGTATCGGATCACAATATCCTGCAGCAGTTAGTGAGAACAGCTGACAAGAGTCTGGCAGTGCTAAAGCATTCAGGCCCTCACAGCCGAACTCTGCAACAGTTTCTTCTCCCCAGCCATCAGACCTCTCAATACTCAGGGGAGTATTGGACTGGACTGAAAACACACACATACACTCAAATTAATGTATTACACTACCTCTGCAATCTTTGCAGTAGTACTGTCTTCACTGTTTACATTTTTATTCACTGTTCACGTTTTTTTTTTTATGATTGTTTACATTCTTTTTTATGTCTTGCCCAACATTTTGCACCTTATTTTCACCCGGACTGAGTACTGATTTGCACTGCACTGTATTTCTGCCTCACTGTCTAAATGTCTGTATTGTCTTATAATGTTTGCATGTTTGCACACATGCACTTTATGTAGTCTTGCATAGCTTTGTAGTCTCATTTAGTCCTGTGTTGTTTTTTTTGTAGCACACAAGCACCTTTTGTAACTCTGTGTCCTAGTCTTGTACATAGCACCATGGTCCTGGAGGAACGTTGTTTTGTTTCACTGTGTATCACCTGTATATGGTTGAAATGACACTAACAGCTTAAATGTCTAGACTTGACTTGATCACACCAAAATGCATTTTCAGTGAGTCACTCTTATTGTTTCAAACAGTTTCTTTCTAGCCACCCTCACTTACAGTATTCTATGGTACAAAACTCTTGAAATGGAACAAATTCGCTCCACTCTCAGCCACTGTACTCTGTAACTCCTTCAGAGTTACTGTTGGCCTCACTATGGCTTCCCTCACAAGTCTCTGTCATTGTTTTTGTGATGAATTTTGAGGGACTGTCTTGTCTAAATAGTGCTTGGGTGGATATTGATCCAACAGTGCTTACTGGGATGTTCAATTTCTTAGATATGATTATACACTCTATTCCCAACTTATGAAATTCTATTACCTTATCTTTAACTTTTTAAAAGGCACCTTTATTTTCACTTTATTTTCAAACTGACAGTCTTTTAAATGACAGTTCAATTGTCATTTGTTCAAGTGTTTTTGTCCAGATGTCAGAACTGTAATAATATGTTTTGATGTTCTTTGAAATACTTGAAATTCTTGCTGACTATTAAAACAATTAGGGCACACTGTAAGAGCACCTGAGTTTACAGTAAAAATGCTGACAGGAGGAATAGCTATGTATATTTATCATTCGTTATTCAGATAAATCCAATCAATTCCAGAGGAATTGAAGTTTTTTGCGAGCCACTGTATATGCGCTGAAGTTTCCAGCTCAGAACCTTGCTTGGTGCTAGTGACCAGAAGGTTGTGGGTTTGAATGACCTTACTTTGAGGCCCTTTAGCAAGTTCTTCAACTACTCAGCTGTTGTGCCGCATTTAAATGCCCAAGATCATACAACTTATGTAAATTAGGAAATGAGCAACTCAAGAGTGACAAGTCAGAACTCGTAAGAACACTTATAGATTAAAGGTCCTCTATCTAAAGATCAGAAGAAAGAATTTCCTGTTTTGTGGAACGCCCAGCTCTGAACTGGTGGGTCATGTGGCAGTTATGAAATGTTCCACTTAAGTCACACCCCCCCCCCCCCCAAAAAAAAACACTATAATGATGGAATTACCATGGTAAACAACATTTTCCTCATCAATTTTACATATTTCACCTGCAGGATTTCAACAACCTTCTAGTCATGAGTACCAAATCCTCTAATCACAATTTTATTATAGCAGTCAAATTCTTTACTTTCAACTTGATAACAATAAGCTGCTCCCTTCAGCCACTTTCCACTATCTCATTCACTCCTGTATGAAAGGACAAGGGTTGTGTTGCACAGACATGTGCAGGCACGCAAAAGAGATACACCTTTTTTAACGGCCAGCCTAGCAAGTTTTTTTTTCCCCTATCTCTGTTCTACATTCTCTGTTTTCTTTTGTCCTTCTGTCCTCTTTGTTTCTGTCCCTTCTTTTAGTTCCAGTAGGTTGTCACGTTATATCTAAACAAACACCTTTAATTCCACAGTGCTCAGAAAAAAAGATACCAGACTGTAATGTTCAGGGTGACAAAATGTCTGTAATGGGGTGGTACCCTTAAGATATCTTTCATTCCTTTGGTATGAATCATTCACATGGATGTGCAACTTTAAAAATCATTTATTTACACTAATTTATTTTTACAAAAAAAAAGGCTTATCAAAAGTTCTTTGGGCAGTACTGTACTGAAGAGGTTCTACTGGGAACTTTGCAAAATACTGTTTATTTATTTATATAGATAATTGCAAAATACTGTAGACATTTATATAGAACCTTTAAACCTTTAAACCCATTTAAGCTGAACATTATTTGGAAAAAGGTTCCTCATAAGTTCAGAGATCGTTCTTGCCGATGAGACCCACCAGTCGCGTCTTCGGCAAATTTAATGATGTAATTCAAGTTGTGGAATTGCTGCACAGCGGTGAGTCAGCAGAGTGAACAGCAGTGGACTGAGAACACAGACCTGAGGGGCCCCAGTGCTCTATTTGGTGGTGCTGGAGATGCTGCTCCTGATTCGGTCTGATTGAGGTCTGTCAGGAAGTCTAGGATTCAGTTGCGGAGTGAAGTGTTCATTTCCAGCAGGCTCAGCTTTCCAATCAGGTGCTGAGGAATGATTGTATTGAATGCTAAACTGAAGTCTATGAATATCACTCATACACACGTGTCCTTATTCTCCAGGTGGGTGAGGGCCAGATGCAGGGTGGTGGCGATGGGGTAGTTATTTGAGAGATTGGGACAATAGGTGAACTGCAGGATGTCCAGTGAGGGGTTCCAAGTAGAACCTCTTCAGTAAGCCAACCCTTACCTACTATAAAATGAAAAAGAAAAAGCTAAAGGTTCCACATAAGTTCTTTGGAAAGTCTGGACAAGGTTGTTCTTGAAACCTAATCTGACTAATAAACACTCCTTTGCAGTTTTTTTTTTTATATAGAGCCTTTAAGCATTTTAACTCATGACCTGTATTTGTGCACTCTTTGTACATAAAAAGTGTTCTCAGGACGACATTGGGTAGGCAAGTATTATCTTCTTGAAGAGGGTCTACTATGGAACTCTGTCTGACCAGAACTCAGTCTTGTACACCTTTATTACAATCTTTAATCCCCTACAATCATTTAACGTGACCTTTATTTGTACACTGTTAGATAAAACTTTCCTCACAAGAACAGAGATTGTTCCAAGTAGAACCTCTTCGGAAAGAAAACCCTTCCTTTTCCAAAGAATTTGTAAAGAACCTTCTTTTCTAAAAACGGAACAAGTATAGATCACATTAAACGAGTTCAAATGTTCTAGATCATGTAAAAGCCAACAGTGTTTCCCAATCAGAGAACCTCTTCAGGAAGGTGGTTTATATTTGTACACTTTGAAGTGAGTTCTTTGTAAAGGTAAGAGGAGTAAAAAGAGTTTCAAAGTTCTACTTGGAAGCCAGTTTAACTGAGAAATGTTCAGTCGTATGCTTTTATACAAAACGTAGGCTTTAAAAGGGTTATAGATCCTTTAAACATTTAAACATATTTATGGTGACCTTAATTTGTACAAAGGTTGGAACGTACTTGGAACTGTTTATGACTGGGAAACTTTATAACCTTTAAGCATTTCAGCTCATTGAAGGTGACATGGTTTTGTAAACATATGTATTTGTAAAAAAAAAAAAAAAAAAAAAAAAGAAAGAAAGAAAGAAAGAAAGAAAGAAAAAAAATAATTCTTTGATAGATAAGGGTTATGTTCATGAATCTTCTCTGATTGAGAAGCACTGTTTTATGAAGAACTTTCAAACAGTTCCCAATAGAGACCAACCGTTGGAGCCCTAATGGTGCTTACAGAAAATTTGTCTTTTTTATTAAATCTTCAAGAATTAATTTGTCTATTTTGTGCCAATAGCTAATTTAGGAATGAACAGTTTATCATCAGCATCTATAAAGCTTTTTTTTTTTTTTTTTTTTTTTTTTTTACATTTATTAATTTGTTGGATAATTTAATCCAAATTGACTTTCGTTTGAGACGCCAGTCCATTCCCGTAGGGTTAATCACTTAGGTGGGTTAATCACTGGAGAGTCTTAGGGTTAAAGACTTTTTCATGCCATAATCTAAATAAGATTCACAAACACACACTCTACATGCACTGCCACTCCCTAAAGACATAAAATATTTTTCTTGTACTGGAACAGACAGGTTCATATCCATGCTAATGCAAGTTTCAAATCTCATCATGGTAGATTTTAGGAGATATCTCAAATATCTCTGCATAAAGAAAGGAGCACAAGTTTTTGCATGGCATGGCATTACACGCCAGACATATAGCCTAAATTCCAGGATGGAGTCATTTCTGCCGTTCCCTCATTAATGTGTGGGTTTGGACTGAGCAGGTTTTTTGTGGTGAGTCAGTCCCTGCTTATGGAGGTGGTTATGACTGTGTTTTCATGGAGACGACAAATTCTCTTTTTTCCTGAGGAAGGGAGTGGAGGCCTTTGATGGGGAAAGCCTTGAAAAAGTTAACAGACAAAGCACATAGAAATGCACAACTTACAATGTGCTTTAAGAAAGGAAAACATGTTGTAACATTTAGTCTCTCTCTCTCTCTGTATATA
>JAOVYU010000002.1:24072829-24085280 GCA_025674565.1 Synodontis membranacea
AGAGAGAGAGAGAGAGAGAGAGAGAGAGAGAGAGAGAGAGAGGGAGAGAGAGAGAGGGAGAGAGACAGACAGACAGACAAAGAGAGAGAGAGATAGAGAGGGACAGACAGACAGAGAGAGACTGAGAGAGAGATCAAGAGAGAGACAGAAACAAGGACAAAGAGGTGAAGGGATGGACAGATGGAGAAACTGAAAGTGGCAGACAAAGACAGAGAGAGAGAGAGAGAGAGAGAGAGAGAGAGAGAAGCAGACAAAATGAAAAAGGGGTAGAAGGTCACAGGAAAAACAGATGCAAAGAGAGAGAGAGAGAGAGAGAGAGAGAGAGACATACTGATACAAACAGAGAGTGAGACAGACAGAACAAGAAAGCTAAAGAGAGAAAAATGAGAGACAGACTAAAAAATAAAAAGAGATGGACAGACAGACAGATGTTATTTATTTATCACTCAAATGAGTTTAAAGGGTAAAAAAAAGGAAGATATAGAACATAAAATAGAAATGTGGCTCCACTAATAAGACCAATGAAACAGACGAAGGTTAGATGAATTCACACACACACACACACACACGCACAGACGCACACACAGACACACACACAGACACACACGCACACACGCACCCCCCCCACTAGTCGGTCAGGTTTTGCCTCTTTACCTCGCACAGCGTTGCTGAAATTGTCGATGACGACTGGCTGATACCCCGCCTCGATCAGCTCCACCACACAGTGACTGCCTATATAACCTGCTCCTCCTGTCACAAGCACCTTCTGTGCCATGCTGGCAACCTGCAAAACACACACACACACACACACACACACACACACACACAGACAGACACACACACACACCAGTCTAAAACTTCTGTTGACATACATGTTGACGCAAGTTATAAAGGCTGTGTGGGAACAGAGTTGCGTGTGTGTGTGTCTGTGTGTGTCTGTGTGTGTGTGTGTGTCTGTGTGTGTGTGTGTGTCTTGTCCACACCTCATCCAGGTGAACAACGTTGCCTTTTTTTTTTTTTTTTACATAAATCTATCATGAAAATCACATTCCATTACACCTTTCACTCTCAATCAGTTCATGATTGAGAGTGAAACAAACAAACAAACAAAAGTTTTCACAGTCACTTAGTGTACAAGGAAATGAACTCAAGTTATTCTGCGTCATTAGTTTTACTTCTCTACTTTTGAACTGGATTTACAATCTTAATGCAGCAAAGACTGAAACAATGAAATGATCCCAAAATCAGACTAATTACATTACATACTTATTTATTAATTATTTATTTCTGTAGTGTACAGTTATGGTTGATAGCAGATCATACTGGAGCTGCATGTAGGAGCTTTTCAATCAGACCGTAAACATTATGGGATAAAAAATAATGCAATAGGATACACCAGGATAAAATAAAAAAAGATGAAATAAAATGTAACAAAAAAATTTACACACACATATACATATATATAAAAATATAAATATAAGAAAATAAAATAAAAGCCATGCCAATGAGTCTAAGATAAAAATACAACACTGACATTCTTCTATAAAATCAATTCAAGGCTAAAGGATATTTCAGTGTTTAATAAAAATAAAATAAGAGTCACTCAGGTAACACAGCAGCACAGGTAGCTGTCAATTCTACACCTAAAATAAATAAATAAAAAAAACACTCACGAAATGTTTCAGGTTGGAAAACCTCCCAAGTGTGAAACTCCAGAGAACATTAAGAGCTCTCTAACTTCTCAGACACTCAGTAAAAAGCAGTCCCATCAGCTCTGCACTTTATCCTGCGCTATTTCTTCCGCATCCGTATTGGGGAAGCCACGCCCCTGCGCCGTGATTGGTCATTGGCAGTACACTCGTCGTTACCGTAGCAACTCGCTTTAGAACCGTAACTCGGCTATAAACATAACATATAAACATTCACGTTATGTTTTTTTTTCTTTAATAGAAATAATGTTGTTGTTTTGCTTTAATATACAAATATATATGAGCTTTATAAAGTTATATGTTTAATTCGTTGTGGTTATCTATGTTATAACTATTGGAAGACTACTTCCGCATTTGAACCAGCCAATCAAAGCGCAGGAGGGCGGGGTTTTAGGAAAACGGGTAGTTAAAGAACACAAGGGGTTTATTCATTCGCGCTTCCGGTTTTTCATGGAGACGTGGAGAATTGTGAAGCAACTACGACACCACCCAAATCCGGGTTAGTGCTATTTTAAAATTAAAGTCTCCTTAAACTTTTATTATTATTGTTATTATTATTATTATTATTATTATTATTATTATTATTATTATTATTATAGATTACTTATGCTTTATTAGTTATGACTTGGTTTTATTTCATGAAATTTTTGGCTATATTTCTGATGGTCTCATCTTCTTGAAGATATTCTCTATGTAATTTTCTCCTGAAGAGATATAGAAATAAAGAAATGAAGAAAAAGAATACATTCCTAAAAAAAAAATAGGAAGAAAATTTACATATAAGCACTAAAGAGAATGAACCTCTTCAACAAAAGTAAATATTAAGATAAAATAAAAGTTAAACGCCACAAGCAATCAGGCTCAATATATACAGTAATACCTCGTGCATTCGCGAGGTTAGGGTCCAGACCCCGGCGCGGATGTGTGAAAATCGCGAATATTTGGTGGAGTCACTAAAAATGCTAATAAATTCTTATTTCTGTAGAAATTGTACAATATATGGCAAGTCAGAGATCCTCAGTTTAAGGTTCTTTAGAAAACAGAGAAGAGAATGTAAACAGAATTACAATCTATTAAAATACATAAATAAAAAATAAATACAATAAAATAATAAAATGGCTAACGGGTCTCTTATAATTGAAGGGCATCAATAATGCCTACTAGTGTTTTTTTTCCTTTTCCATATACTTTATTGATTGACAGTATAGTGCTTGTTCTCTCACAAAGACCTCCAGTAGGGGTTGTGTCATAATGCATTTACATTTATGGATGAAAAAAGGAATTTACCTAGAATATTCAGTTATTCAGATAGTTTTCTTATCCTCCATCATGACTCCAAATATAATATAAACATTATGAAATACATCTGATATATCTAGGATAAATAAATAAATAAATAAATAAATATAAATTGTAGATTAAAAAAATCATAGAAATAAGAATTCAGCCTAGTTATGATAACTTTTATCATTGAGGGCTTTTATCATGAAGTTCATCTCAACAGAAGCTTCACCCTTTTGCCACATGATCAGTCACGTGCTGCATGAACCCGGAAGTGTCACATGAACAGGCAAACACAGTTTCTAAACACACCCATGTTTATTTTCAACGCCTTGAGTAGATTTCTCTGACTTGACTCTTTATATTTTCCTGTCATTTGTGCAAACAGCGTTCTTTAATAAAAAAAAATCCCTTACTCTATCTTAAAATAAATAAATAGATAGAGATACGGATAATTATTGTCATGCCTCATTTACAAAATGAAGGAAAAAAAAAGAGTCAAAACACTCGACTCATGATTCAAATTAACGAACAACTCGGATGTTAAGGGTTTCATGGAAACATTTTCATTAAATTACAAGTCTAAGATTAAAGGTATTGCTTAACGGTATTGTATCTGTATATAAAAATACATAGAGTAATAAATAACGTAAAATAAATATATAAAACATATGCGAGTCGGTTCACCTAAAAAAGAACCGACTCATTCGAAAACGACACATTACACCACACCTTAATGAAACAGAATGAAGCTGTTCTCAAAATGAAGTAATGGTGAAGAAATCTCTTATTGGGAAATACTCCTGAATTTCTACAAAAGCGAATCCCCAGGGGAACACACACACACACACACACACACACACACACACACCTGGAGGTCCAGATGATGAAATGTGACCCATCAGACCAGACCATCTTCTCCCATTATCCATGGTCTGGTTCTGATGCTCATGTGCCCATTGTAGTGGGTTTTCGGTGGTGTAAAGCAGTCAGCATGGGCACGGCGACTGGTCTTCAGCTCCATACACAATAAAGTTGTGATACACTGTGTGTTCTTTCTATCATAGCCAGCTTTCCATTTTTCATCAATTTGGGCAACAGTAGCTCTTCTGCGGGATTTGACCAGACGGGCTACACTTCACTCCCCATGTGCATCAATGAGTCTTTGGTTTCCATGACCCTGACGCCGGGTCACCCGTTGTTCTTCCTTGGACCACTTTCGTTAGGTACTAACCACCGGACCAATGGCCAAGACGGAGAGACTCGGGAGACCTTTCTATCCACAGGCCATTAGACTCCTCATCCAGGCCATGCCACTCTCCCGGTCATAGGGTTATGCTTATTTGTTCACTTATAACGCACTGTTAATGCTGTCCTGCGGTCCTCAGGCCCTACACTGCTGTGCTGACATCGCACAATGCATTTTACACCACAACTGGACTTATAAGCATTTCTTGCACATCATTTCATCTGGCCTGTAATTTGTAAACATGTTCTTGTAAATTCATAGTTGTTTTTTTTTTTTTCTGTTTGTACTTTTTTACATATTTTTGTATCTTTTGCTTTATAGACCTTTAAGTTAATCGTATAGTCGAAGAAAGAGCGGTTCAGGATACATTTCACTGCGTGCTGTACCTGTATAACTAAGCATGTGATAAATAAAGAATCTTGAATCTTGGATCCCAGCAGATCCCTCAAACGATCTCTGTTTTGGGAGATGCTGTTTCCAACACATTAACTATGATATCTTTGACTTGTATATCCCACAACTCGACACGTGCTACGGTAATGATATAATCAACGTTATACACTTACGACTAAAAATAGGTTTTGTCTTTTCATGAAGCAAAACTCCTCAATGATGAATAGGTAGACCAGCCCAACACGTGATAAAGAAAATATTTCTTTATTAATAATGTTATTGACTTTGGCACAAGACTCAAGTTTTAATATATACATCACATTTTAAAGGCACTTTAACAGTCACTTTAGGTTATTTGTTAATACACGAGTGTTGGAGTTCAGCACACTGTCAGCAGATCCGCTGTTGATTTCGTATACGAGTTTATTCAGTTTCTTAGGAAGTCCTTTCCGTACAACGCTGTGAATCCAAATCACACCACGTTCGGCCGCCGTGACAAATCAGATGGATCGACACAAGGGAGACGCGCTGTACGATACAAAAGCCGTACGTGAACCTTGTTACTGCAAAAATGAAAACTAATCTGGGCATTGAGAGCTGGTTCAGTGAAATCATTCCAATACTTTCGGAGAAGAGGAGTGCGTAAATACCAACACACCTTCCTGAGTGAAATCCAGAAATCCCGGACTTGTCGATGCTTGAAGAATCTTATCAGTGCTCATATCTTGCCAGAGACTGACTCGGAGTAATCTGACTACATCCAAATACGGGCTTTTGTACAGAGCCTAGCTGTTAAATCACTGATTTTGGCAAATCTCTGAATCAGCAGTGGTGGGGTTTAAGGTAAATTGCTGTGGATTAAGAGGAATAAAACACTTTGGGAGTTGCGGTTATAGGAAAATAATCGACCTCACCACTTCAGCACCAGCACATCTCCCTTCATTAGGTGCTCTACAAATCCAAAAATGCTTCTTTTTAGATTCACTGTAAATAAAATAAGGTAAAAAATATATTTCTCATTTATGAATTCTCATCACGATATATTGTTGTTGTTTTTTTTTTTTTTTCTGGATCTACTGTCACTGACGACTAAAAATATCCACTCCGTGATACTGTGTGCTGTCATTCGGTCCAGACGATCTTTTTTTTTTTTGCTCTTTTTTTTGATCCACACGGTGGAGCTCAAACGTGAAGCCGACTCTTGGAACATCTCGCTTTTTTTTTTTTTTTTTTTTTTTGGAACGGTTTTAAACGACTCCAGAGAAAATGTAAAATTTAAAAAAAAAAAAAAAAAAAAGTGCTTTCCAGAGTTCACATCTCAAAATGGCGGTATATGCTCTCCACGTATCCCAGAACCCTTTGCCAGTCGGGGCCTTCAGTCTTCAGCATCTCGTCTGCGGTCTGAAAGAAAACACAGTTTGAAAAACAGGTCTCGTTACACGCTCAGCGTTCAGGGTGTACATTTATCATCCGGGCGAGAATGAGCTTGTAGCGGCAGAGAAATACACTTGCACGATAAATCATATGAAATAAACAAATTCCACGCAGATTCACATCCTGTGTCGTTTTCCATCAGCTGGAACACTGTTAGAGACGTTATTGTTTAAAAGCCAGACTTTGAAATAGACATAAAGTGTTATTTCTTAATTAAAGGCAGAGAAAAAGAGCCTTACCCTACTGACGCTCATATACAGACAGCGCTTTATACGAAGCAAACATACCAATGCTGTCACTTTTTATTTTTTAATGCTTCATAAAACTAATAAAATATCCTCACAGGTGCGTACGCACGCAAGCTGATGACACGGAGATAATGAGAAGACGGAACTATGCCGTTATGGGTATTTTGCACGGACATCTTACGAACATTCTGAAAGATAATCAAGGAATTTATTGTGCTCCGTGGAGCTTTACGAGGGAGTATTATAGTTAATAAAAATGCTTTAGTACGATTAGAAAGTAGGTTGAAGTTCACTGGGGTCACAGAAAGCAGCGCAGAGATCCGAGGAGTGTTTTAGACAGTACAATGACTCACCAGGGACGCGGGGATTCCCACACTCTCTCCTGTCTGAAATGCCAGCAGGAGGTTTTCTTTCTGAGGACAAAACCATCATCATCATCATCATCATCATCATCTGTTGTTCTCGGTCTTAATATGAAACAGCAACTTTATCATCGGATAAACTTAAAGTTTCAGCTTTCAACGTCTGAGCGTTACACGGCGCCGACAGTGTACACAAGAAACGTCACCATATCAACAGTTACGCTTGTTTTTATTATATCTGTTTCTCTACCGTACATTAGAGCGAGCGCATTAGAATAAACCCGTTACTCTGGAGCGTCGAACTAAGGGCTCGTGCTGAGACCGAGTTTCCAAATTGTAAGGAAATGTCAAACTCTTCTATCAGGTTGTATTGCACGTGGTGTTAATGTTCTATACAGTGAGGTGGATGAGTGCGTGTGGTACCTTGTTCTCCGGCCTGAGTGTGTTGTAGGGTACGTGTGACGGGAGGTAACTGTGGTACACGGCACAGAACGCCAAGCCGTCCATCCAGCTGCTGCTGAAGTTCGTGATCTCGATGTTCTGGATCAAAGGAACCAAAGAGATATTTAAAGGTCCAGGTTATTTTGGTGTCTTGGTCTCATGATCATAGATTACACAGTTCCTATTCCTGTTCTGGTTGTATTTGCTGGGTTATGACTTGATTCCTCCCACGCCTAAACGTCGCTCCTTTTAATGAGGATCATTAAAGTCAGTAAGTTACAAAGCGTTTGGGAAAGTCTTCAGGGCCGAGTAGTCTACGCTTCGTGGTTTTCTTGGTAGCACGACGAGCCTCGTTTATTTTTGTCTCGTTATCTTTAAGGGGAGGAAAACACAGAGGCTGATAAGGGAACTGCCATAATGTAAATGATAACAGGAACTTGTACTGTGGACATTCCAGGTTAATTGTAACTATGAACGGATAAAAAAGTATGATGCCATTGAATAATCGATTGAAAAATATTCACAGGAACCTTGCTGTAGTGTACCTGGAATAAAACGTGTGCCGTTATAGGAAAAGGAGGAATATTTTTCCCTACTTGGTGCTTTTCATTTCAGTTCGTTCCGGTCTACCTTATATCCGCTGGTCCGGTTCTGACTCCAGCGCAGCAGTGAGTTGCGTTTGGATCCGCCGTGACGCCTGAGCAGCTTACTGAAGTCCTCCTGAGGCCTGGAGAAAGACGAGAGCGTGACGAGAGAAACGACTGCATTTCAATCTAATGAACTTCATCATAAAATGTGAGCAGATTGCAAATACGAAAAGTCGGAAGAGGGTTTTATGTTATCTATCGGTTGCCTGCATAGATGTTCTTCAACGTTGAATTAAGAAGAATCCTTCCATTAATGCAGCATCTAGACACAAGCTGAAAAATAATGAGCTACCAGAAACAAGCTATTTATAGAGGTTCACAACTAAACACTACATTCTAGCTGTCAGGAGAGCTTTAAACATCCTCCACACTGACCCCGAGTTCATCCCAAGATGTTCTATCAAAACATCAAAACGTTCAGACTTTCAAAAGAAATCGGCTGCTCGGTGACCTTCACCATGACTCCATGAAGTGGAGGTTTAGTCTTGTGTTTTTTTTTGTGTGTGTGTGTGTGTGTGATTGAAGCGCTAGAAGGCAAAGTAGGAGTGAGAAGCGAGACAGGAAGAGGAAAACAAAAGAAGTGCACACTCACTTTATCTTGCTAGTTTTGTTTGGAGAAAGATCTATAACAGGAGACGGGTGTAAAGACGGATTGTCCTCCTTTTTATCTATTAAACACACACACACACACACACACACACAATTTTTAATTTAGAGAGTGTTTTGGAAGTCAATAAATTAGCAGGATTTTCTTTTCAATTCCATACCTTTATATAAATTAATCAGGTTGTCCTGCTGGTCCATATTCAGTCTCTCTCTTGTTGGACTGTTGTTCTAAAATAAGCACAGGACATTTAACTGAACGCTTGTTCCACGTGGTGCATACTGCATGTATAACACATTCTGTTACGTAAAGGATCAAGAACACAGATCCATTCGTACTTTGCTCACTGGATTTGTGATCAGGGCTGAAGACGTCTGGGATGTACCATTTACTAGGATGGAGGGGGACGCTGACTGTTTTCTGCAAAACAATGGCATGTACCATAAAAAACAGTGTGGTTTTGTTTTGACAAGAAGTGGTTAATAGATTGTTCAGGACCATGAGATAAAAAATAGTGAAGAATTTCTTTAGAACCTTAGCGAAGTCTCTATCCTCCAGACGGTTTGATTTATTTGAAATTATCCCCAGAGGCCTACAGTATATTCAGATGGTTCCATGTTCTAAGTACCCTATATTCCCAAAACTCCATGTTCCCATGTTCAATGCTATCAAAACCCTATATTCCTATGCCCCAATAAAAAGTGTTCCCAAATCCTATATTTCCAAGTCTCCATGTCCCCCAAACCCTATTTCCCATGGCTCAACATTCTCTTGGCCCAATGTTCCCAAAGTCCTAGATCCCCATTCCTCTATAATCCCAAACCATATATTTCCATGGTCCAATCTTCCCAGAACCTATACTGCCAAGCCTCCATGTTCCCCAAACCCTATATTCCCAAGGCTCAATGTTCCCTTGGCCAGTGTTCTCAAAATGCCCCAACATCCCCAAAACCGTACATTTCCATGGCCAAGAGTTCCCAAACCCTACATTTCCCAGCTTCCATGCTTCCCAAACCCTGCATTTCTCATCCTCCATGCTCCCCAAACCCTATATTTCCAAGGCTCCATGTTTCTATGGACCAACGTTCCCTCAAACCCTTGATTCCTGAGGTTCAAAGTTCTTGGAGACCTATGTTCAGAAGGGGTTTCCAAAACCCGGTGTACCCCTGGGTTTATAATCCTGGAGCCCTAGATTCCCATAACCCAAAGCTCCCCAAACCTTATAATCCAGGGCCAGTGTTTCAAGGACTCCATATTCAAATTGGCCTGCGATTCCAGAGCCATAATCTATGTTAGTTCCTAATGTTCCTAAGACCAATTTTTCGCTATGATTCAACAGATACAACAGATACAACCCAGGCAAACCACATTTGTTCTCAGAGCTCAATGTTTCCTCCATGCTTTACTAGACTAGTAGGGGAACCCAACTGCTTTCTGCATTACACTTAATTCAATAAAAGACTTGCAACCCTTAGAACCTTAGGAACCCTTTCACGGGTACTCTTAATCCTAAGACCTGGAAACATGTAATGCTTGCCCTGGTGTGTGATCCAGTTGAGTATTTAATTGTTTTTGGTTTCATTACTAAGGAATTTCACCCAGCTTGCCCAAACAGGTAACTGTTTCAGATTGCAAAACCTTTCTAGGTTTCTCCTTTCAAAGAAGGCGTCTACTGAACTTACGTTGGTCTAATAAAGAAATGGAATGGTTCTTATGATGTGACGGGGATTTTAATGAGGGGATCTGTTGAACGGATGTCATTAAGAGTGTTCTAAATACAGTACTGGAACACAGCCATAGTCCTGAAGAGACCCTAACACACACACACACACACACACTATATCCTCTTCCCTTTAAATTCACCAAGTCGATAGAAACTCCATTACGCATCTCCTAATACTCACTGTAGTTTTTCTGTAGTTCCCGCCTCTTTCTCTTTTCTCTTTTCCTCTCCTGTCCTTCGCTCATCCCTCCATCTCTCCAAAGTGCTCCATGCACTCACTTCTGTCACCCCCTGCTGGCTGGGAGTCTCCGTCCTTTGGCTGAATCTTTGTTTGCTTTGCTCTAGCTCTGCTTTTAGGTGCTCCACTTGACCTTCGACCTCTCGCCGGCCCTGCTGGGAGGCGGTCAGCTGCCTTTCCCAGTCCGCCCGTGCCTCTCGGAGCACGCTAAGTTCTTCTTCAGCGTCGGTCCTCAACCTGTCGGCCACCACCAGCGCCACCTGAAGGTCAGACTGGAACTGCAGCCACTCGCTGTGCTCTGTCTGGACACACACATGCACACCCACACGGGAAGTGTTTGTCTTTAACGTGTTAGAAGGAACGGGATTCAGGAAAGGTGAGAATTGCTGTTCTCTAGGACAGAAATACTGCATGATTAATGCTTGATTCATGAAATGACAGCCGCTATTAGAGATGGAAGACAGATAGGCAGACAGATGGATCATGGATCATGGCAGACTGGCAGATAGAAGGATGGACAAAGACAGATACAGCAGACAAACAGGTAGGCCAACGTAGCACATGGACAGACAGACAGACAGACAAGCAGAGGACAGACAGACAATAAAGACAGATAGACACAGCTGACATACAGACAGACAGGCATATAGACAGACACAATAGGTAGACACACAGTCTGAGAAATGGATCTCTGGATGACAGAGAGACACAGAAAAGACATGTAGACAGACAAACAGACACATGGACATCCAGGCTGATACAGCAGATAGAGAGGCAAGCAGACAGACACAGAGGTAGATAGAAAAACAGATACAGTAGCTGGACAGATGGGTAGACAGACAAGTAGCGAGACAGACATACAGATAAAGGTGCCGCAGATATACAGACAGGCAGACAGACAGAAAAAAAAAAAAGGTAGGCTAACAGAGACAGAAGGATAGACGGATAGAAAGATAGAAGGGAGCGAGACAGAAGGATTGTTTTATCACCAGTAATGGCAGACTGACATGCAGAGATGAACTGGATTATTCAGTGTGACCTTGGTTTGTATTAATGGCTTTAATAGCTTCAGGGCTTTAATATGAATAAAAAATACATCTGGTTTAGTTAATAATAATAAGAAACATTGCTGATTTATTGAATCATGCATGAATCACTCTGAACAAAGGTGTTGCTCTGGAGTTATTTCACTCTTGGGTATGTAACATGATTTTCCACTGAATATTACCCAAACAGAAACTGCCCTGAGATCAGCGGATTTACTGAGACCATCTGACTCCAGTTAGGACTTTTTCTATTGTAATGCATATCAGTGTAACACACAGCGACAGCCCTGCACATGCTCAGCCTGGTGTGCTGGAGAGTGGGACACACTAATGAGGACCGGAGGTCAGTGGTTTCAGTCCACGCTGATGTCTAATTACTGACATGACCAGTGAAAGGTGCAGATACTACGTAGTGTTTATTTTTCTTGGCGGTGTTTATATATTGCACGCACACCCTCTTCAGCTCTGCACCTGGTAAATTCAATAGCCGTGCTTGAGTTTCAACATCACCTGTGAATTGGCACTTGATGAGCTTCCTAGGAAGCCTTGTCATTTTATTTACACTGAGCTGACTAATAACCACCATTCTTACAGAAACACTTACCCTCGCTGGCCTCTTATGAAATATTGCATTGGGAAAACTTCACAGTGTAGATTCACGGACACACACACACACACACACACACACGCACACACACACACACACGCACACACATTCTATTAAATGCAAATAATGTAGGTAGGATGTGACTCACAAATGAAGCACACATCTCAAATGACACACTCATTCACATTGAAAGAGAAAGGTACGCAGAGCGGAGACGCTAACCAGCAAGCTAGAAAGTGACTAAAAATGAAAAAAAGCAATTACCTTGATCACATGAGCAATGTGCTAAACATGAAACTAAATTATGAGATGAGATAATTTGTGAAAATATATCACGATTATGCTTAAGTAACATAATTATATCTAAAAATAGTTTTATTGATGCGTGTCAATGATGCGCGGGTCAATGTATAAACAACCCGAACCCGACCGACGTTTTCAACTAACCCGCCCGCAACTCGGACCGCAA
>JAOVYU010000002.1:24097425-24107583 GCA_025674565.1 Synodontis membranacea
CAGGAAGGGCATCCGGCGTAAAAACTCTGCCAAATCAAACGTGCGGACAAAAAGATCCGCTGTGGCGACCCCTAGTTGGGAATAGCCGAAATGGGGAGGAGGAGGTCTGATGGTTGTGTCGATTAAGTTCGCTGACTTTAAACAGAAAAACAGCTGAAATTTTTGATCACTATAAATATGGTGTGCTTTATGTTCAGTATTATAGTGTTTGATCAACCAAGTAACAGAGAAGCGCTGATTGTTTTTGATAGTTTTTAAATACTTACACTTCAATAAGAAACTGGCTCACCTTTTGTTCAGTGCTCAGTACTTCCACCTAAACAACTTTGTCTAATTTTCACACTAGAAGTGCTGGTTAGCCATCATCTGACCTACAGCAAGATTTCTGCTTAAGAGCTCAGCCAATCATTCCACGTGTAGTTCAAACTGCTAAACAATCTTTTCCTGAATCTAAAAGCATTTATCGTAATTCGCCTGCAGGACAAAGATGTCTTTGCAGTGACCTTCATTTCTCTCTGGACCGTTTGAGCAGCATAGAGATAATGAGCGCTTGGGCCTGTGCCAGAGACTAAATGTCACCATCTAAGCAGTGAGGATGAGGAGCAGCGAAGGCCTGTTGACATTTTCTGCTAAGATAATTAGTTGCTAAGAGGCTAAGCCAGAGGCTTCTCATTAAGAGTGGGCCAGAAGATTTGATTGATTTAATTATGTTTATGAGCTTGGTATGGTAGAGATTATAATTATCCTGAACAGTAAATTGACAGGTTGTGCAAATATTAAAGGTCTTATGATGAAGGTTATTGTAAAGATGAGTGCTT
Source organism: Synodontis membranacea (assembly GCA_025674565.1). Taxonomy (NCBI): domain Eukaryota; kingdom Metazoa; phylum Chordata; class Actinopteri; order Siluriformes; family Mochokidae; genus Synodontis; species Synodontis membranacea. The sequence continues at coordinate 24,098,244 of JAOVYU010000002.1, forward strand.
ATTGTTAGGAATGTGGAAAATAAATTAAATTCAGATATTGACCATGACTCGCCAATAATACATTTAAATACCTGGAATTTATTGAGAAAATTCAGCAATGGCAGATGATTTGAATGTAGTTGTCTGATTTCAGGGGGAAAAAAAATGAAAAGAGGCATTACAGATATTTATAAGGACGTTGCATAGGTTCATGGCCTAGTAAATATCTTTAATTATTTATCAAACTCCTCATAAAAGTTCAGTTTTTCAGTCAAGCATGAAGCCCAGCAAGGTTCATATTTGTCACTGCCTTCTATTCTTATTCAACAGTGGAAAAAATTCAACGGAAACAAAAAAAAAAAAAAGATGTGCAAAGTTTACGGCGACGCTGCAATCTGCATTTCTGCTCTCAGGAACTAGTTCACTGTTTCGAAAAGTTGAACTGGAGCTAGAAGATAAGCCAAGACGTGGTAGACCAAAGGGGGAAAAAAAGACGAATAGCTGCAGAAACTGTGACTTTATGGATCATTCTACTGTTCTAAGCCATCTTAAGGCAATGGGAAAGATTCGGAAAGTTGCATAAGCAATGAAAGACAAGATTTTAAGCCTTGGATGGGAAGTATATCTCTTTATATTCTATTTTACTGTATTTCTGTTTGTAAAGCGGCCATTACATGTGCAGTCACTTGCTCTTGCTCATCAAGGGACTTCTTCACAGTTAAGCTGAACCTCATAGCGTAATTGGTTCCATCCAACAGGCAGCTGTCTTGGCACCGATGTCCTCTAAAGGTGCTCCAAATGCCTAAACCGTGGAGGCAGTAAACGCCAGTCTTGGCACCGCATTCGTTCATACAATTTTACACCCAAACAAAATGATTTCCTCCTCCCACTCCTCTAAATATGTTGTCATGTCAACTTTTCCGTTTGCATGGGAAGAACTTCAGTTATCCAGTAATGGAAGAGAGTGCGGATCACTTCAGTCTCATCTGAAGGGAGAGAAAGAGAAAAGCAAATTGAATTCACTTTAACCTCAGCATTACGCAACCGATAAACTAAAAAAAAAAAAAATGGTGACATCCACAGGACTGTAAAGTGGCCATTTTTCAGGGTACACACCGGAGTAAACAAGTGATTTGGCTTCAAAGTCGTCATGGCTTTAGCTCTGCTGCATATTTTTTATCAATAATAGCGCGCCATACAGCTCGAGAACCTACATAAACAAATCGGATGCAAAACTAGTAGTCATACGCTTCCCTTCCTAATGTTCCCCTACACCATTAGCCAACATTAGGATCATGTTTTTCATGCCAAAAATGCCTCGCCTGATTAACTAGATGTGCTTAAAAGGAACACTGCGCATTTTACTTGCAGCCATCAGTTGCACCTCGAGTCCCCAGTGCAGGTTACATGAAGTATACCTGGCATTTAGAACACCATTCCACTAAATGTGCACGTACATAAGGACCCTGAAATCTGCGGGAGTGATGGAGCGAGCACTTAACGGCTGCAGTCGCTCTTGATTGGTCTTTCCTCCCAGGGCCAAAATTAAGCTTCAGGCACAGATGCTGTAGTTCATTGATTCTTACTGTGCTGAGAAGCATTAGTGAGCTGTAAAGAACATCTGAAGGACCTGAATTGCCGTGCAATCACTGCATAGAACAAGCAAGACATTAGCCGTAATAATCAAACGCATAATAGTGCCGAGATACTTCGTGCCTTTGAGAAGATAATGATAGACTTTTAATACTAATCGGCTCTTTTTTTTTTCCTGTATAAGGCAATTCCCTCAGTTAATCTCACCTGTACGCCTGTAATTCGATTTGATAATCCACTTTTGAATAAAGGAGGGCGGGATCCTTTTGGGAGTCGCTCTGTGTCCTCTGACGACAATTCGACAATTCTATGTGTCCGTAAGTCATTCATTTGCAAAGAAAGCTAACGATTTCTGGTGACTAGAGGCTACTTTTTCTTTTCCAATACCGATAATGAAAACTTACCAAATGATGCCTGTCAGATATTATTTCCCTCTTTTTTAAGTACCAAAAAAAAAACCCACACACAGCTAAAGACACAAACCTGCATACAATACTGCAGCTTTTTTCCCCACTTCTCTTCCAATTAAAAGTCCAATCTTTTCCATTTGTTCCAAGATCAGATCCAGACACAATATCTGTCCCACCATTTTACACAGATCCTGGGTGTTAGATCGGTGTCAGCTCTAATGGTGAAAATAGGCAAAGCATTTTTTTTGGGCACAAATACATTTGATTAGTGGACAAAATAGCCAAGATTTCTTAACTGTTGAAAAACTGATGTGTTCTGTTGCATGCTATTTCTGTTTAAATGACCTCATACTGCAGTCAGAGGTCAAACTGTTACGTTTTCCGCCATAGGAAAGTCCTCAGGATGGAAAAAAGGAAGAATTTAGATGTTTACTCTGATTTGGCGATCATTCTCGGCACGCACGACTCCGGACATGCTCTCAAGGTGTTCATCATTGCCCTCTGAGAAAGCAATGTCACGTCACTGTTCCATTGTCTAGAAGATGTTGGTATAATTGCTTATAATGACGTTTCTGCAAAGCGCTCCTGAAACATTTTGGGTTTGTGTTAGTTCTGGTTTGGGGATGAGTGATTCATTGGGTCTTGTCCTTATCTGCATCAACTTCTTTGTACTTTCCTTGTGCCGCCATAAACTGGGGCTCAAATACGCCCCTTTCCAAAAATACAAACTAGGTGCTAGTTCTGGGCTGGCGTTAGTGCCAGTTCAAAATTGGTTCAACTCGCGGACCTTCTAAGAACCGGTTTGTTTTTCCACGTTCTGGAGAGCCACCATAGAGTGAATTCATTACAGGATAGTTGGTGTCCTCCAAGGACCACTGCTGCTTCCATTTCATGTCCATACCAAAGCTCTGGTTTTTCTTCTTCTTTGGATTAGGCAGACTAGATGCTACACTAAAAGTGGCAACCACCATAGTGTTGGTGCCAGTCTTGACCCAGTTTTCCTGGCTTTTCCGACCAGTTCTTTGTCCCACAGACTTCCTCGGAGGTAAAAGAAGTCTTCTAAAAAGCCTAAAACAGCCATAAGGAGGAAATGTTGCACATTTTGATATTAAGTTCATATGGCTGGGAGTAATTATCCTCCAAACTTGGTTTAAATCTAGATAACTAAACATGACCTGCCTTGTGTTTTATTTCCTGAATTACGTTACCACTTTAGCATCATGCAAACCTCCTCACGTCCTCACCGTATGCACCTGAAATACGCCTGTTAAACTTTCTTACTTCACATTTATGTTTTGCACATTTATACAGATGACGCTCTGAGAATGTGCATCTACACGAGTGTAGAGTGAGTGGAGACTGACAAAATGCTCTAATATACGCCTGTAGGACTGACATCCGTTTCGTCTCCGGCTGAGCGCGTCTTAATCTTTGACTGCTTCAACATAACAACGAGATCCGCCATCAGTCACGCCCCATTAAAAAAAAAAAAGAAAAAAAAAAGAAAAAGAAAGAAACACACAGCTGATTATTCTGAACGATCCTCTTTAATCACGGATGATGGACTCGCAAATGGCGCGGTGAGCGTTTCCTGACAGTAATGACACGATAATGTATGGGATAACGCGCCAAATGACACGTTCAATTGCGCGGAACATGCACCGATCTTCTTTCGTGCGATTTGGTTAATGTTCTGAGAGGTCATAACTTGTATCCAAGATTCTTCCTCACAAGTCCTTCTTTTTTGAATGAGTCTTTAAAGGTCTTTCTGACATGAAATTCAACTCTCATGCTGGATTTGAACCATTTGTTCCAAAAAAAAAAAAAAAAAAAAAAACCAACAACAACTGGGCAACAATTTACCCGAGTACGTGATGTTTGTGTTGAAACTGTCAGCCTTGAATGCTTGTAAGAATTTCATGATGAGGCTCAAATGTTGCCTACGTGAAGGTCATGCAGACTTCGTTACGTTCCAGATTGAAATTCATCTGAAAATATTTTGTATTCTGTAAAAAAAAAAAAAAAAAGTAACTGAATTGAAGTTCAGTAGCTAAATAAGCAACAAAAAACACCTGCAGGACATGCTGTTGTTGGAAAATAATCAACAAGGGGTGGCGTGATGGAGTTGGACTGTTACTAGTACTATAATGTTGATTACTTTCCTCTAATAGCACATCCTGAGGGGTTTTTTTGCAATTTGGCAATGAAAGCAATTAGATTTATTAGTGAATGACGTGCACTTTCTTTCCATTTATAGTTACATTTAATGTTGTGGACCATCCATGAAACAACAAGGATGATAAAGTTGAAATAATAAAGTATTAAAAGTGTGACACATTCTGGAGAACACTGTATGATGACTGGACAATGAAAACCATGAGAATGGCTGAAGAGTGTTTGGATGATTTTGGGTCAGCGTGCTTTTTTGATTCAGATCACTTTGTGCTGGAAGAGAGAGAGAGAGAGCGAGAGCGAGAGAGCGAGAGAGAGAGAGAGAGAGAGAGAGAGAGCGAGAGAGACCAAGCTAGATGATTAAGATGTACAGCATGAGCTCAGTGCTTCTGTTCTGTGGAGCCGGAGGTTTATTTCTAACAGCATGATATCTCGCGCTCTGATTTGGCAGCACGTCACTCGGCATGCTCACACTCACACAGGGTGGACGTGTGTACTTACTCCTTTATTGGAGGGGGGGGAATTTATAGAAACCTGGAATCTCATCTTATCCCAAGTTATTAGCAATATAAACAATATTAACCGTTATTATATAAAGATCTCGCTGTAAAAGAGACGTCCTCGATATGCCTCGGCTGTTTTCACTGAACAAAACAAGGCCGGTGTTCTGCCACCGTAACGTAAATCAATGCGAGAATCGATAACAGGGAATAAACTCGATATTAGCTGTAGCCCTAAACCTAAACCTAAACTTAACCACAAGACTTAAAGCTCAAAGTTAACCCTGAATCCCCAAACGTTAAATCCTACCAACTGCAGCTTTAACACGAACAGCCAAAGAAAAGAAATAAATAAATAAAACCAGGGTGTGTAAAAGGGGCTGTTGATTCTCAGGGATCATTCTCTGGTTTCGGATTCCCATACTCCAGTGGGTTACGATGGTCATTAGATTTTACTCTTTGTAATGTAAAGTCATTATAAATATTTAAAGCTTGCAATGCTGGAAAAAACAATCTTTTATAGACTGACTCCTTTTTTACAAGCTATAACGAATATAAATGTTAATTACTCATTGGCTAATATCATTAAATGATCCTCTGCGCATTTTGCAGTTGCTCTGCGGCGCTCTGAATCAAGATTAAAGTGGAAGTGTGTACGAGGTTTATCTTCTCTCACAACCCCTCGTAGACGCTCTGTCTGCACGCACCTTTAGGCAGTGTGGAAGTGTGTGTGAACTCCTGCAGCACGGTGTTTAACTTCTCCACCTCCCTCTGATGCAGCAGAGCTCTGAGCCGACGCAGGATGGACAGAACAGCAGGGGGCGACGTACGGTCTGACAGATGACTGAAGAGCGACTCTGTCGTGCTGAGAAAGACGGAGGGATCAGCCGTAGTGTGGGAGCCTGGGGGGAGGAAGGGAGGAAAGAAAGAAAGAAAGAAAGAGCAAACACTTAGACCCCAGTCTACACTCATCTGCTCAGCATCGGATCAGTATCAGAATCTTACTCAGTTAAAAACTGAAGTAGAGGCAAACATCTACTTGAGCGAATGTAAAAAGAACTGACTATGAGTTCATCGCTTGTGATCCTGTATGATCTGCTAGGTTTGCTATGGTTTCCCAGGAAAGTTGTTTTTTTAACGTAACTATGACTTTAGTTTTTGGTTGCATGTTTTGGTTTATGGAACGTCGAAAATCAGTTGGCATTAATTCAAGAAAATAAATAGAGAAAGAAAGCGAAAGAAACAGTAGCGTATAAACAGACGCCTTGTCTGATGAAGAACTTGGCTCTCGTTTATTATTATTATTATTATTATTATTATATATCATTTAGTATGTATATTGACATAGAAGTAAGTGAAAAGAACTTCCATTTCTGCCGTTACTCTGATTTGACTTTTGTTACCTCTGGCTCGTTCTTAAGAGTTCAAAAATGGATTTAAAGTGTATATATATATGTATGTGTGTATGTATGTATTCATTCATGTGTTCTTGGGCACCCTTGACAATGATAAACTTAAAAAAACTCATTACAAACTTACGATCTGATAGGTAGAGATCTCTTGAGGACTGAAGGAAATCTAGAACCTCTTCCACCTTCTTTTCTTCGTCCTCGTCATCTTCCTCTTCTTTTTCCTCACTTTGTTTGTAAGTGAACTCCAGGGCAGTGCATCGGGGCACGAGTCCAAGTGCGAGCAGCTTCTCTTTGTGCCTCTTCTTCTTCATCTTCCTCCTCTTGTTTTTGCTGAGGCACCCTGAGCCGACCGCATTCCCTGTATTTCTCTCCTCTGCGCCATCGGCTCTGTCGTCATCGGCGGCGGTGCTAGGCGAGTTCCCTTCAGAGAGCGGAGCTGCTTTTCTCTTCCTCCTTCGCTTCCTTTTCTTGCTTGCGTGGCCATCATCTTCAGCGGCGCTGCGGTCTTCTGATCCTGAAAGATCAGCTGGACAAGACAACAATGTGTCGGTTGTGTACAAACAGACGTCTTTTAACAACTTCCCTGAAAATGTAAAATTTCAGAAAAAATTAATTTTGCTGAAATCTCTTAAGGCTGGTTTGCACAAGCAGCATTGTTCACACCTACGCATATTGTCGCCTATTTATCTTTTGTAAATTAAAAATAGGATTAAAAACAACACCCACTAGATGGCACAGTAGAGGAAAACGTCCCTGTCGTTCGGGTTTAGAAATCGAACTGTTAGCGATTTCATGCTCGGCCACATTAAACACACTCAACTCCGTTTCTCTTGAAAATTTTACGCTGTCGTCGCGATTGCTGTCATGAGCCGCGTCTCAAATCAGTATTCACTAATCTAGAAAATCCAGAGGGCTGCTACGCAAAACAGAACCAGCCTTCACCGTTTAAAATCGATGTTAGCGCTATATTGTCTTTATGTCTTGTACTGTCTTGTGATGTTTTGCACGTCTGCACACATGCACTTATGTAGCATACCTGCACTTTCCATATTTGTCCTGGTCTTTTATGTAGCATGACGGTCCTGGGGAACATTGTTTTATTTCACTATGTACTGTACCACATGTATATAGTTGAAATGACAATCAAACTCACTTGAAAACTTGGTAGGTTTTTAAAATTCAAACAGTAACCCTAATAGCAAAATGCTCAGTGTGTTACTTAGCAATAAACAACTGAACAAGAACAATACACAAGTGCGCGATTTGACACACAGTGCTAGTTTGTTTGGTCACTTCCATCTTGCGTATGTGCTAAAAGCAAGCGTAATTAATTCTTTACTCTAGTTAGCAGGCTTATTTGCATATTAAGAAATGACTGCAATTAACGTCTGATACACCGTTTGCTTGAATGTGAATGATTTTAAGATGTTTTGCAATTCAGACCACAGGGAGGAAGGATTTGGGAATATTCCTTCTGCGTATGGATGTACGGAGACACATTTTGCCTTCTTTTATGCACGCCTTTACAACGAGGTCCGAGGGGTAAAGGAGAGAACAGGACTGGGTTGTTTGTTCGTCAATATCCTGATACTGACGTCCTGCTACAGATCACATGTTAATGCAGGTGTAAACAGGACCATGCTTTTAAACACTTCTAACGCTTTGCTAATGCAGACAAGCAAAGCTGTTAAAATAGCGAGCTATTAATGCGCTGTGCTCAGCTTCTGCTAAATGGACTGTTTTTTTTTTTTCTCCCCCTGATAAAGACTAAAAGCCGTAAGTGAAAACACAATACAGTGCGCTTAACGTTTGTTCCATTAAAGTAGCAGATGATCGTTTTAGCTCCTGCCAAAAAAAAAAAAAAAAAAAAAAAAAAAGCATACAGTTACCAAACATCTGCCCTAATCAATTACATCCGGATTAAATGGCAAATTGTATACAGAAAGTTTTGGGGTTTTATTAACATTTGTGCTAATATGAAAAAGCAGCTGATAAATCACTTCGGGTGCATGCTTTTACAGGAAAATAATCAACATCTGGGTGGTGTGATGAAACAGAGATACATTAATTTGCTTAAATGTGCAACCTGAGATTGTGAACTAAATAAATGTGTAATGGAATCATGTGAATTTAAAAAAAAAAAAAAAAAAAAAAAGCTTTTACGCTCGCACGAGATGGTTTTTCAGATGATTCGATAAAGCAGTGTTCCGCAAAATTGAAATGTTAACGCATTTTTCGCATTTAAGTCCCATGACGTCATGAAGAACAAATGGAAACACTGCCTTTAAATAAAAGAGTTCTGTAAGAGCTTTTCTACTAAAATAAGCTCCACTCTTCTGCGGAGGTTTTCCACTAGACTTTTGTGGTTGGTGTGGATATTTGTGTTACTTCAGCCACAAGTGTGTTACTGAGTTCAGGCACTGATGCCAGCTGAGGAGGTCGGCGGTTCAGTCGGTGTTGCGTTGAGGTCAAGGTTCTGTCCAGGACACTCGAGATCTTCCACTCCAATGGAGCTTGCATTGTACACTGGAATGCTGGAACATGATTTGAGTCTGTTAGTTCCAGTGAAGGGAAATCGTAACGCTACAGCGAGCAGGGTCGTCCTAGACATTTGTGTGCATCTAACTTTGTGGTAACAGTTTGAACAAGAACTATATAATGGTGAGTTGGTCAGGATTTCCACAAACGTTTGTTCCTTTTGGTGTAGATCACAAACGTGGTCGTAAAGGTAAGTGAGTAATAGTGCAACTGTGCTACGGTGCAAACCGGCAAATAAAACATATACAGTGTACGAATATAAACGAAGGAGTGTGATAAATACATGGCAGCACAGCGAGTTGTATAGGATATGAATGATGAGAGATGAAAGATGATTCGGTCACATATAATAATATAATTAAACTGAACTCACTGACTGGTCATGATTCTAATGGCTTGTGGAAAGAACCCATTATATGACAGCAATTTTTAAAAAATTAATTAAAGAATGACAACATTTATAGTTACATTTAATACATCACGGGGTCATCGAGCGATGTTATGTCTTTCAGTTTAATTCATCACTTCGTTTAATATCTTGTCTGGTGTTCTGTGTTCCTGCACTGCACTGTGGTTGGCTGCTCGATCAATCCAATCTCGCTTATTGGATCAATAAAGTAAGATATAGGTATTTAATCCTTAAGAGTCGGCGGACACGGCGGCGTACACATTTGCATTTTTTTCTGGTCACCGTGAAAAGAACTTAAAATGCTTCGTCATGTTTGATCATACACAT
>JAOVYU010000002.1:24319934-24331687 GCA_025674565.1 Synodontis membranacea
GAAGTACAGATACTCAAAAACTCTACTTAAGTACAGTACTCAAGTAAATCTACTTCGTTACTGTCCACCTCTGGATAACGATAAAGAATGAGTGCATTAATATGAACCTGAGATTTGAAGCTGCGTTTTTTTGTCAGGAAATGAATTTTTCTTCTGACCAATCAGAATCCAGATCTCGACAGCGCCGTGGTATCAAATGTACAGTATATCCGAGCGAGTTCTTCTCGCGTTACTGAAGGACAAGTTACTCGCCGTGCCTTACTGATCATTATGTGAAGTAATTACAGTGTGTGTAGGTGTGTCAAAGTGATACCCTGCTGCTAACACACACACACACACACACACCTAGAAACAGAACGGAGAGTGATTGATGCACCACATAAAGCTTTAGCTAACAGCTTTAGGGCTACATTGTTTTTCCTCTTAACTCCAGCTCGCTGGTTTTTAAACCCTCCCGCTAGCAACATCCCCTCCTGATTTACACAAAATAATAATGAACCTAATGCTAGGTAGCAAAACTGTATGATTAAAAAAATTTTAAAAAACGCGTCACTATACTTAATCTGTTCTTGTCTTTTAAGTTCGAAAATGCGTTGTGACGACTAGCTTGCTAATATGTTTCAACAAATATAATCAGTGAGATTAATCTAGCCTCTGCTTTAACTTGCAAAATAGTCACTCTAATCCGAAAGCAACCAGGTTCTAAGGAACTAGTTCGTGAAAAACAAGCTAGCTGTGATAATCAGGTGCGTTAGTAACATGCCAGGTTAAACGATCCTGGATCAAGTGTGCTCATTAGAATATTAGGCCACGCCCCTTAGGTGTAGATCAGCGTGCAGTCAGTTTCAGTAAAGTAAAATAATCTATTAGATCTGCTCTTGGTGTTAGCTATACGGTGTTGTGATGCCACTTTCATGTCTATTATCCTCCACGCTGTGTTTATTCTCGTTTATTTCTATGTGTATTTTGATTTGATTTCAGTGTTACTGTGTTTGAACCGTACACTGGATAATCAACTTATTATTGATCGATCACGCTTTATTAATTCCTCTCTGGAGCGTCTCTGTTCCTCCGCAAGTGACACACACACACACACACACACACACACACACACACACACACACACAAGATGAAATAAATCATGAAACACTGAAGGACTTGACAAAACGTCAACACACACACACACACACACACACACACACACACACACACACACATTTGTATGCAGACATCTCTGTTTCTTTAAAGCATATGCCTTTAAGGCAGTGCAAGGTTATTCTCTAATCATCGTCACAACCATTCTCTCTCTCTCTCTCTCTCTTTCTCTCTCTCTCACACACACACACACACACACACACGCTTACACACACACACACACACACACACACACACAGAAGGTGGTTTTATATAAAGTAAGCGATTTTCACCTCTGAAAGTTAAATACCAGAAGCCCACCGCAGACTTCATGTAAGGAATAAAACACATCCATATCATGCTGCTTTAGGAAAATAATCAGAGACAGGGAGGTGGCGGGGATAAGTTTATAGATTCATAAGTTTATCATTTATAATCTGAATTTATATATTTCTGTAATGCTGCTTGGCGGCAATGTCCATTTCTGGTGAACAGACGTGTGTAATCATTAGCACAATGTCACATTTTCTGGTGTTTTAAGGGGATGTTTATTTAGGAGACGTTTATGGAAGGAGTCTCCAGTGTCAGCGCTTCATAACAGTAAGTTTAACGCCAGGGGTTTACGGTTCCATCAGCTTCGGGAGAGAATAAAGAGACGCTGGTGACGGGATGAGCGTTTATAGCTGCTATAATCTAAGTGACATCAGGAACTTGTTATAAAAAAAAAAGCATGATGTGTCCTTTTTTTAAATAAATGATATTTGGCCACTGTGATAAAAGAAATAAAAAATTAATCAGTAATTGTAACTCCGCTTCATCAAGCTACGCTCCTGCTGATTATTTTCCCGTAACTGCACACCGCCGTCCAAGTGCTTATTCCTTGTATTGTTTTTGTTTGTTTGTTTTCTTTTTTTTGCGGTTTCTGTTTAAGTTGATACATCCGGAAGTTTATATCTTGTGTTTCTTTTTTTGCTTTATGTTACCGCACTAGTAGTGAGTCTAACGTTGTGGTTTTTTTTTTTTTTTTTTTTTTTTAAGGAAGATTTCTAAGGGAAAAACTAATCTGAAGGAAAGATAACACTTCGGTGGCCCGTCTTTAGCGTGCAATAGAATGGAAAAGAGCAAACCTGTGATCCTGTGGGACTCCCAGACTTCAGATCTGTTTAGATAAACAAGCAGCGAACCAACCACACACCGTTTCAGCAGATAAGAAGAGAAAAAAAAAAAAAGAAGCCCGCAACAAACAGCAGCAGTGATAGATGTCGTGATCCCAAGTGGCTGCAGTATTCAGAGGAAGGAATACTGGAGAAACACCCAGGAATGTAAATGCCACTACAGAGAACGTGGAAGTTCAGCGCTGAAAGACTTTTAGGTAAAATTTTCGAAAGAGAACAGATGGGTAATATTTTGGTTTTTTTTGGGTTTTTTTCATATTTTTCCCTTTTCATTCGTATTTGATGCTAAAGTCTAAAATAATCATCTTCACGTTGGAGCAGGTTACCGGTTAGCTGCGTGAAGAACGGAAATTACCATCACCAAATGATAAACAAAAAATTACCCACACCAAGAGAGAAATGAGACGGAAATTACAAAACAGCCCATGCCAAAAAAAATAAAAAACAGACTGCAAGAAACAAAAAATTACACACTGCAGAAATAATCAGTTTAAATGCTGAACAGGAGGGAAGTAATAAACGCGCAAATGCTAAAATAATTCCATGGTAACGAGACAACTCTTCGACAAAGCAATAAATGATTCCATCTTTCTAATCACCAAATTTCAACATGCATATTATTTCTTTTCTGATGCACAACCACGCCTCATATTAGCAAAAAAAAAATCGTAAACCCACCAAGAATTAACATTAATTAACAGTAAGAGAATCTTTTTAATACAATCTGCCATCTTTTATCAAAATTATCTTTCAGTTTATTCGACTGGCTGTATTTTTTTCCACGTCACATCTTTTTTTTTTTTTCCCCCTCCAAATTATACACACAAAGATAGCCGGACGATGACACACAGATACACAATAACACGTTTAGGGGGAAAAGACATCATTTACATCTTACTGTGAGCTTCTGTAGTACAGTATATCAGAAAGGTAAAAACTTTAGTGAGTCACACTCATCCTGTGTCATGTTGTTACAGGAATATTATCAACAGCGGCGTCTAGTGATGAAGCCGAGTTACTGTTCCCACCCGAAGTGTTTTATTCCTCTTCTACTGTACTACAGCAATTTTCTATTCGTGTATGCTTTTTATCTGTTTCACCCATAAACATCGTCATCGTGTCCCCACCTCGTGATGTTAATAAGAGAAAAATGCAGCCTTCAGGTACAGTTACAGCTTGATCTCTGACACTGACACTGGAGACTCCTTCCATAAACGTTCACGGACGTCTCCTAGGCGAGAACCATTTCGCAGATGTTATATGTTTAAATGAAGGAGCTGTTTCTATTGAAGCAAGCGCAGTAATATAAACCTGTGATTTGCAGCTGCGTCACCTGTTATAAAAGATTAATCAACACTTAACGACCAATCAGGATCCGGGATTCGACGGCGCAGTCGTGGAATGATTAAAAATATTGCAGAGAGTCTGTGTCACTGCTGCACATTCGTATATTATCTTATAATAAAACATCTCCAGGACGGAGTGAACAATGGTGCGTGTGTGTGTGTGTGTGTGCGTGCACGCTTTGTTTTGTGTGCATCTGTTTCATCATTTTCTCTCTCTGAATCTCTCATCTCCTCTGTTTTCATAGTAAATCAAAGTGTGCTTTCAGGAGCTCTGTCGCTTCAATGGCTCCCATTAATCATCCAACTGCCATTTGCAAAGGTGTGTGTGTGTGTGTGTGTGTGTGTTCAGGTGTGTGGTCCCTGAGCCAATAACTTCCTGCGTCTGGGCTCAGTGTGTGTGCCTGCGGCCTTTTTTCAGTAATCGGAGAGAGAAGAGATTCACTGATCTCTGGTCAGGTAATGTGCAGAGTAGACTGATCCTGGATCAGCTAGAATGAGGATCATTTAACCCTCGATTAGCAATAATGAGCCCTGAAGCAATTTAGCCGTAGCTTTTATAAGTCACTGACGTTAGAGAAGGTAAAAGGATTGGATTGGCTTCATGCGGCTACTGATCTAAGATCAGCTGCTCCAGTTCTGTCACAGGAATCACTGATCATAGATCAGCTGTAATCAAGGTGTTCAATGCTAACGACGTACACACTCACTGATCTCGAATCAGTTGTACTGTAATAAAGACGGCAGTGCTAGATTATTGCTCTTGCTAGTTAGCCACTGTTACTGTGATATCAGGAACCCTGGTTAGAAGGAAATGCTGTTTATTACTTGTGTTAGTAAGACATGATCACCGAATTACAGCAAGGGTGGCAATTCTAATGTTCATCTCTGATCAGTTATAGGAAGGGCGGCAGTTCTAATGCTCATGTTAGTTTAACACTGTTATTGATCCTTGTCTATTATTGTGTATGTTAGTTAGGCACAGGAACCAGCCGCTTAATGAATCACTGAAAATAAAAATTAAGTGAAACTAAGTTGATTAAAAACCAAGTGGATTTTGAAAAAATAGGCATTTGATGAGATAAAATTTGATTGCAGGAGCGCAGGGTTTTATTATTAAAACACGAGGCATAATTATTATTTATCACCATGGGGTTTTTTTGTCCTACAAAATGAGTTACTGATCTCAGATCAGCTTTAAACTGTCATGGTAATAGAGTAAGGCTTTCTGTGAACGTAGTTACTGATCTAGAATCAGTCATAATTATTGTCCTGGAGTTCAAAATTAGAACAAATTTAGGTGACAGAGCCATTATGTACCAATTAAGGTGTTGCTTTTAACACAAATTCAATCATGCTAGTTCATAGAACAAAGGTGGCACGGTGGCTGAGTGGTTAGCACTGTTGCCTCACAGCGAGAAGGTCCTGGGTTCGAGCCCCGGGTTCGGCACAGGTGCCTTTCTATGTGGAGTTTGCATGTTCTCCCCGTGTCTGCGTGGGTTTCCTCCCTCAGTCCAAAGACATGCATAGAGGGGCATTAGGTTGATAGGGGACTCTAAATTGGCTGTAGGTGTGAATGTGAGTGTGAGTGGTTGTCTGTGTCTACGTGTCGCCCTGCGGCGGATTGGCGACCTGCACAGGGTGTAACCCCCGCCTCTCGCCCAAAATTAGCTGGATATTGGCACCGGCTCGACCTGGAACAGGATTAAGCGGAAGAAGATGGGTGGATAGTTCGTAGAACATGTGATTAAATAAATCACTGTTTTTTGATCAGTTCTAATTAATATTGTGGTGGTTTTGTCTGTTTGACAGCAGTGCCTGATCTCAGATCAGCTATCATGAGTAGAATTTAGGATTCTGTCACTGATCTTGGATCTGTTATAATAAGGACGATCCTGGACCGATGAGATGATCTCGGATCCGGATTTTGCTTCACTTTGAGCAGGAACTTGCTGATCTTAGATCAGTTTTAAAAAGAATAGTTGATTCATGATGACAGGTAATGGATTGGACTTTTTTTTTAATCTGATCTCATCGTGTTTCTTGTAAGATTTGAAAATGAAAAAAAAAAAAAGTGTGTAGTTTTTCTTTTCTGTCAAAAAGTATTTAAATATTGTGACGTATTGTGATCTTGATATTGTTAGTACTTTAATAAGGTGCAGTCACTGATCTTGGATCAGTTATAATGAGCACAGTCAAGCTGAGAGAATAAGTCACTGATCTTAGATCAGCTCCAGTATGGATAGTACTTCTGTTCAGTGCGAATCAGAAGGATTCGCCGATCCTGGATCGGTCTTAAGAAGTCTGATCAGTGTAGTTAGAAGCTGACGTTGTATCAGTTGTAATAAATAAATCAGTGGTGGAGAAGACACAAACTGATCCAGGATCAGCTGTAATGAGTACAGTGGAATTTCCGTTCCAAGTGGGTTTTTTTGTTTTATTTTCTCTGGTCAGAGATCAGCTGTGTTCAGAGCCTAGTGATGTAGCTTTTGTACTGTATATGTGTTTAACGCTTACACCAAGGCACTGAGCACAGATCAGCTTTAATGAGAACGGTGGTGTGTGTTTTCTTCACCCCAGGTGGAAGCGGCTACGGATTCGGAGTCAGAGAGCAGAGGATTACGGGAATATCATTCTGTAGGGATCCAGGTGGAAGATGACAAACGGTAAGTGCGTAGTTTTCCATTACTGTGTTTGTTGCTTCGGGTGAGGGGGAGATTTATGTGAATCCGACCGAGATACTGAGCTTCTGATATTGCTGTCGCTGTATTCCATCTCTCTGAGTCTGTGTAAATGTGTTTGTCCATTAAAACCTGTTTTACTTAGCCATCTATCACATGTCTGAGTCTTTTGATTTAGCTGTTCTGTTCAGATGCAGTTATTATAAAGATACTCATCATCAGAGTCAGACATATACGTCTACATCATGCCGCTAGACTTTGCAGAGACAAAATACATGCAATGAAGAAATTCTGGAGTTTTTGAAATAATACAGACAAGGTGCTCATGTGAAAAAGTACACGACAATGGTTATTAGAGGGAGTGACCAGGGGGTGTGGTCCGGGTGTGGTCAGGGGTGTAGTCAGGGGGTGTGGTCCGGGGTGTGGTCAGGGGTGGATACAGAAGAAAAACTGCACAATGACAAATTTGAGTATAATTAATTTGTAACTGAATTGTAATTGTCTCTCCCTCCGTCTGTCTGTCTGTCTGTCTGTCTGTCTCTCTGTCTCTCTCTCTCTCTCTCTCTCTCTCTCTGTCTCTTCCTGTTTGTCTCTCTGTCTCTGTTTCTCTTTGTCTGTATTACTCACTTTGTCTCTCTCTTTTTGTTTGCCTCTCTTACTCTCTTCCTCTCTCTCTCCATGTTTCTCTCTTTCTCTCTTTCTCTCTCTCTTTCTCTCTCTCTCTCTCTCTCTCTCTCTCTCTCTCTCTCTGTTGCTCTTTATCTGTCTCTTTCTGCCTGTCTCTATAACCCTGTTTCTCTTTGTCTGTCTTACTCTTGACTCTCTCACCCTATCCCTCTGTCTGTCTTTTTTTTGTTTCTGTCTCTCACTCTTTTTTGTCTCTCCCTATCTTTCTCTTTCTCTTTCTGTGTGACTATCTCTCTCCCTGCGTTTCAGCGTGGGCCGGTTTAAGCGCTCTAACAGCGTGACGGCAGCCGTGCAGGCTGACCTGGAGCTGGAGGGTTTCCCCGCGATGGAGGATAAGGGTCTGCAGTTTGGGGGTGGCGGTCTGCAGAGGCACAGTGAGCCAAGCACGCCCACGCAGTACGGCGCAGTGAGAACCGTGCGCACGCAGGGCCTGTTCAGTTACCGTGACGACTACCGCTCGGCCAATGAGCCGTCCAGCCCGCAGCGCAGCGCTGAGCCCTGGCGCGAGCCCTCCGTGCCCAACGTGCCGACCGTGGCCGTAACGGTGACCCCGCCCCAGGCCTCCGACTCGGGCCGGGCGTCGCCCTCCGCCAGAAGGGACGGCACCTGGTTCATGCAGCTGCTGCATGCCGAGACCAAGAGGATGGAGGGATGGTGT
The DNA here is from genome assembly GCA_025674565.1 of Synodontis membranacea. Classification (NCBI taxonomy): domain Eukaryota; kingdom Metazoa; phylum Chordata; class Actinopteri; order Siluriformes; family Mochokidae; genus Synodontis; species Synodontis membranacea. The sequence goes on from JAOVYU010000002.1 coordinate 24,327,613, forward strand.
AAAGAGATGGAGGGAGAGGCAGAGGAGAATGACCTGTCTGAGGAGAGTGAGTCCAAAATACTGACTAAGATTACTTTTTATAGGATCACACGCTATGTGTTGGGGATGACTTCAGTTAAATGTGTGTGTGTGCGTGTGTGTGTGTGTGTGTGTGTGTGCGTGCATGTGCGTGTGTGTGTTTGCTTTCAGTTTTAGGTAAGATCCGGAGTGCAGTGGGAAGCGCTCAACTCCTTATGTCCCAGAAATTCCAGCAGTTTTATTGGCTGTGTCAGCAAAATCTGGTAGGTCACACACCATTAGTGTGTGTGTGTGTGTGTGTGTGTTTTGTATGTTTATGTGTGTATTTTTTTGTGTTTCTGTGTGCTTGTATATCTGCATATGTGTGCCTGTTTGTGTGTATTTACATGTGTGTGTGTGTGTGTGTGTGTGTGTGTGTGTGTGTGTTAGTATAAATTTGACTTCTATAGTGTAAGTGTAATTTGTGGTTGTTCCACAACATTCACTGTAACTTCAAATGGATAAAAACTATGATGTTGTCATTTAATTAAAACACATATTGTAATCATTGACTCATTGCTGTGATACAAGAGAAATCAAACCCTACAGGATGTGCTGTTTTAGGAAAATAATCAACTTTGAGCAGAACCTTTCCTGCAAAATCATCTGATATACGATACTGATCCAGAGACTGTGGAGGATCGGAGAGGAGCTGGATGAGTGTTCTGAGAGGCGCGCAGGATTGTGTGATGGGAATAACTCTAAGAATGTTCAGCTGAACATAACATGACTTCCAGACAACATTTATTCCTGACTGCAATGATTAATTGGGATAATTTATAATTAAGGGCTACATTTACTCCACCTACTGACTCTGGAGATCATTTAGCAATGTGACGTAAATGCAGCTCTGGAAAAATAAATAAGAGACCACTGCAAGATGACCAGTTTCCCAGGTTTTACTTTTTGCAAGACGCAAGAGTTTTACTGTCATATGCACAGAAGAACAGGCGGTTACACTGTACAAGGAAATTCTTAGTTTGCTCATCCTCCATTAAATTTAAGTTTGAATGAAGAAATATTAAGAGTATTAAAAATTAGAAAGAGAATAGGTGTCTTATGGTATGTTTGCATGTGGAAATATTGTGCAGAAGGCTGAGGTTGTTGTGCAAATATTGTTCAAAGGGCAGAGAGCAGCAGTCACGAAAGGCACTGAGCATTAATTACAAATGACAGTAGGATGACAGCTGCAGTAATGTGTGTGTATATATATATATATGTGGAATGGGTGAGGTACAGTATTACAAGCCTGATAGTCTGGTTGGCCTGGACTTCACACTTCTGGAACGTTTGCGTGAAGGTAGAAGTGTGAAGAGGCTGTGGTGAGGTGGTGTGGTGTATTGACACTGGTGTGGTAAATGTCCTGCAGTGGGGGGAAGGCTACTCATGAGATGGACTGTAAGGTTTTGATCACATGCTGGAGAGCTTTCCTGTCCTGACCAGTACAGTTTCCATACTAGACAGTGACCGAGCTGGTAAGAACACTCTCAATAGTGCTCCTGGAGAAGAGAAGTTCCTGAAGAGAGTTCCTCAGTCTTCTTAGGAAGGACAGTTGCTGTGTTGTGTGACCAGGTGAGATCCTTGCTGATGTTTTCGCCAAGGATTTTGAAGGTTTTCATCCTCTTCGCCTCTGTCATGCAAAGATGGACAAACACGTGTGCAGCTCTCCCCTCCTACTTGGATCAGCAATCATTTCCTTGGTCTTGTCTGCATAAAGGGAAAGATTGTTGTCTGGACACCAGTCCATCAGATCTACCAACTCACCCCTGTATGCTGTTTCATCCCCACCAGTGATCAATCCAATGACTGTTGTATCATCAGCTAACTTGATGATGATGTTCTGGGAGGCCACACAGTTGTACATGAAGAGTGAGTATGGCAGGGGGCTCAGCATACAGCCCTGGGGACCCTCGTGCTTAGAGTTCTTGTTCTGGATTTGTAGCTGCCAACTCTGACTGACTGAGTTCTGTCTATTAGGAAGTCTAGCTCCCAGCTACAAATGGTAGGTGTTAGTACAAGGGATAGGAGCTTCTTAAAGAGCCTGTGAGGAATGACTGTGTTATATGCTGAGCTGTAGTTGATAAATAGCATTCTATCATGCGTGTCCTTGCCCTCTAAGTGTATGAGGACTGTGTGAATGGCAGTGCTGACTGTGTCATCAGTGGACCGAATCTGATGGTATGTAAACTGTAGAGGGTCCAGAATAGTCATGTGAGTCATGACTATCCTCTCAAAACACTTCATCACAATTAGATTCAGTGCAATGGGGCTATAATCAGGTACACGTTTGAGGTACATGAACATTTTTGTTTTATTCCATAAACTACTAACAACATTTCCCCCCAAATTCCGCATAAAAATATTGTCACGTAATTTAATTTCAGAAAATGACAACTGGTCCAAATAACAAAAAAGATGCAGTGTTATCAGGCCTTGAATAATGCATAGAAATCAAGATCATATTCATTTTTAAACAACACAATACTAATGTTTGAACTTAGGAAGAGTTCAAAAATCAATATTTTATGGAATAGCCCTTAAAGTTTAATGTCAGCTTTCATGTGTCTTGGCATGCTCGTCTTTCATGTTGCTCTTGGGTCCACTCCTGGCACAAAAATTCAATCAGCTCAGCTTTGTTTGATATCTTGTGACCATCCATCTTACTCTTGATCACATTCCAGAGGTTTTCAGTTCGGTTCAGGAATGGAGATTGGACTGACCATGACAGGGTCTTGATCTTGTCGTCCTCCATCCACACCTTGATTGACCTGGCTGTGTGGAATGGAGCATTGTTCTGCTGGAAAACCCAATCCTCAGAGTTAGGGAACACTGTCAGAGCAGAAGGAAGTTTTCTTCCAGGATAACCTTGTACGAGGCTTGATTCACAAACAAAAATCTGCCCCATTCCAGCCTCACGTAAGACCCAGATCATCACCGATCCTCCACCAAATTTCACTTGTAGGCCTCTCCAGGTCTCCGTCTAACCATTAGACCACCAGGTGATGGGAAAAGTTGAAAATTAGACTCATCAGAGAAGATGACCTTACTCCAGTCCTCTATGGTCCAGTCCTTATGGTCTTTAGTAAACCTCATCCTGGCTCTTCTTTGCTTCTCATTGATGAAGGGCTTTTTTCTAGCTTTGCCTGAGTTCAACCTCGGAGGATCCTGTGTCCAATCGTCCTTGCCGTGCAGTTAATCCCAGCTGCCATTTGCCATTCTTGATGTCATCCTATGGTCGTTGAGTGACATTCGCAGGAGTTAACGATCAACCCGGTCGGTGAAGAGTCATTCTAGCTAGAACTTCATACAAATTTCACTTTTGGTTGTGTAACCAGTTGGTATTGAAAAGTCTCTATTCGATCTGTGATAGGCAATTATTTTGCATAATCATATTAATCTTTAACTAAGTGAGCTGTAGCAGGGTAATCTCACTGATGATTATGTAGCTGTCCTTCAAAGCCCCCAGAGTAGTTCCTGATTGGAGTATGATGAAGTGCAAAACTTATTAAAGATCCGTCAGGATGTGTTGATGCAGTAAGCAGAAATTCTGATATGAAGCCGAGCTCTGGTCAGAGAGGATGACCTTGGCTTCTCTGCGAGTGTGCAGTTCGCATTCATTCATGATGCTGACTAAACATGAGGACATCTAGTGGAGAAGTGTGATGCACTGAATGTTTATGAACGTCCTCCTCAGTAATGATAGGAGCTCGGGGTCCTAGTGTAAGATTGGAGAGCAGAAGAGTGTGTTCTTATTGTGTGTATAATGTGTATAGTGCATCAGAGCAATAGTAGTAGTAGTAGTAGTAGTTATAATAGTAAGTGAGTTGTTAAGACAACACTTGTTAACCCTCAAACAACAATTATAAAACAAACAAAAAGTTTAGTCTCTGTTACTGTACGCTTACAAAAAAAAAACACCTGTAAATTGAAATAAAACAGGTTTTTAGGTTTTCCAGATTTTTTTTATTGTTATTATGTTTTTTTTGGGGGGGGGGGGGGGTTGGTGCTTTTCTCGAAT
>JAOVYU010000002.1:24419197-24429989 GCA_025674565.1 Synodontis membranacea
ATATTGGAGTAACATTTGACCAGTGGTATCTGTACTTTCACATAAGTAATGAATGTGAGTACTTTGTCCACCTCTGCATGCAACACGTCACAGTCTGAAATGCTATAAGCATGTGGGTCTAAATTCATTATTAATAAGAGATCATTTAGGTCCTAAGTGGAGCTAGTGAACAAAATGGGGGAAAAAAAAGGATAAACATAATCCAACTCTTTTGCCTTGTGAAAAAGAAAACTTGAAAAAAAGAAGGAAAAGCCAGAGATTGTTAGTTTTCCGAAATTGGTTACATAAAAAATAATCTGTGAACTAAATTGGGCTAAAGAAGATGATAAAGAGAGTTGATAAAAAGCTAGACATTGATGATCTGGTTAACGAGTTTGTAAATTGAAACTAGGAATCAATGAAGAATCACACTGACTTTGGTTCACAGATTTTTATTTTTTTTTAGATATTTTGTCCCACTTGGACGTCCATATCTGTTTAAGTCCATGCTTGACACTTATGGCTTTCCATGCTGTAAAATGCCACAGCTCGCTAGTGTAATGTGCTGGATCAGATTTATGTGTTGGATTGCATTTGGTTTGTAGGGTTAACACAGAAAGGGGGTGCGGTTTCATCCAGAACTCCCCTTATAGCGTCCAGACAAACCACAAGATTTCCACTGTGATCGAAGCGCTGCTGCATCTCAGACACATCAGAGGAGATTTCATACAGAAACCAAGCCTGTGTGTGTGTGTGAAGGTAAAAGGGCGTTGAGAAGACAGGTACACCAAGCTATTGGACAGATTGTAACCAGCAGGAATAAACCGGATGAGGATGTAACAATGTAACAAGAAGAAAGAAACGCGCGTCTGATGGATTCATGGGAAACAGATGAACTGAAATAACAAACAGCCATTTCACCTGGACACGAGGAGAGATCACCTGCGGCTTGTGTCTCTTATATAACCAGCTTTAGTGCAGGAACCACGTGAGTACTTCTGAAAAACATCATGCTGTGATTTCTTTCCTCATTTACACTAACATCATTCATGAAGAACATGAACTCTCCTTAAAGGTTTTTTTTTTTTTTTTAGTCTTAACTGATAAGTTAATGCTCCATACTCTGTTTTTTTTTTTTATACCTCCTCCTTCCTTATAGCTTTCTCCCTCATCTTTTCTCACTCCGTCTATTTATTTATTTTTTTAATCCTTTCTTTTATCTTCCTTTAAGCTGGCTGCGTGGTTGTGCAAACAGCGCATGCGCCGCAGTCATCTCACCAGGCCACTGCTGTCATTAATAAAAAAGAGTCGACTCTTTGAACCGAGTCTTTTACGTGAACACTGGGAGCCGACTCCTATTTTCAGTCGAGAGTCATTTATTTATTTATTTATTTATTTACTAATTAGTGCAGACAAGACGAGATAATTTTTTGGCACTGATACTAATAACAATATCAAACAGTCAGTGATTTGTTATGTTATCAGATTATATTATTATATTATTAATGTTATACTTTTATTATAATTCTATTTTTATTATATTAAAATGTTCGGATTATACTGGAACAAAATATCGAGAGAGAGAAAATTAAGAAGACAGACATGATAATATTGTGAGTTGTATAAAAACAGTAGGCCTAAATGTACATATAAAAACATTATAAACTGTGTACACAACAGGATTACTTTAATTAGGTCTATATACAGAACTATGTACATATATGTATTTATTGATTATGTGCTTTACAGGTATAATCTAATTAACTAGGGGAAAAAAAAGGTATAATCATATTCTTATATAGCATATATGCGGTGTTAATATAAATATGAACTACTTTAGGATGTTTTATTCATTTATATAAATAGAAACTGTACAAAAAATATTTTGGTTAAAACAACAACAATAATAATAATAATAATAATAATAATAATTTGTTCCAATACTGCATGAATTTGTGTGCAGCAGAAATTTTGTTTTGTTTGTTTTGGTTTTTTTAATAGCTGAATGCCTTCATCTTTGACATGTCATTAGTACCAAAGATACTCAAGCAGGAAGATTTCAGTGTTCAGGTGAAAACGCATGATGGAAGTGGGATCTTAGCAGGAAGAACAGAGGCTGTTCTGTTTAACAGAATCAATTGTGTACGCAATTCAGTACGCTGAACAAACTCCTATTTTGTGAAAATAATTTTGTCAGACAAGTGAAAGTTGGAGGTGTTATGGCAGATGGGACCCATTTCGAGTGGCTCTGCACTGGGTCATGTAGTCTACCAGATATGCGCAAAATTATAGCCTAATAAACATCAACATAAGTTAAAAATAACTGAACTCACTAACCACAACAGTAATCTCTACCGCCATATGCTCAAGGCCAAAAGTATCTGCTCTGATGTACCACAAGAGTAAAGCTGGGTTCCTGTTCTTGTGTTGCACCGTGCTCCCTAGACCAGTGCACTACAAAGAGTTAATGGGTAGCATGCCTTGTGAAGTGCACTCTGTTAAAAGCACACAGCGGTTTGGAACTGTCATGAACGCTAGGAGGATGTTGGGTGACATCGTGGAGCTGATATCATTGGCTCATATGACCCAAGCTAAGGTTGAAATCTCCTCTGTAAGAATATCTCTATTACAACTCTGACTGTTTGGCTCAGCTGATTATTGTGATTCGTAGGGTTCCAAACACGTGTTGCCAAAAATGGAGTTGCAGTGTACCTCCGGTGGACAAACTATTTGATACATCATAACTGTTCAGAGCAACTTGAAACGAGAACTCGTAACTAAATTCAAAAGGTGCTCAAGAATACACTTGGGGGGAAAACAAACAAACAAACATATATCTATATAGGGTTTTATATATATATATATTCCGCGGGTTGCACATCACTATCCACGCCCACCAGATCCGCGACTCATACCGGAACATGATCAGACACAGATCCAGAATCTTTCCCGAATGCTACTGAGGCTGGTGTTGGACATGACGGAACCTGTTATAAGGAGTTTCAGTGACACACGGCACATTTATCGCACTGATTTGTTTTTTACTTTTATCAGAATCATTTAAGCATAAAAAAGCATTAACTCTCGAAGAAAATGACCAGTCAGCTCCTCGAACAGTAAACATAGTCATCATGCAAATCCAGGCCTGGGACAAACCATTTAAGAAGACCTCTCCATGTAAACACACTCACGCAAAGCAGCGATATAAGCAGCTATAACCAATAATTGAATTGTAACTCATTGTAATGCAATATTCAATATTGTTCATACATACTATATATATATATATATATTTTTTTGCACTTGGGTAGCATCTTGATAAACTTGCAGGAGTAAATGTAAGTGTCCCATTACATACAGAAAAAAAAAAAAATGTCTGTGATTAGCCATGCAACTTAACCAAGTTACAGCTGGAATGGAAGCAAACCATTTTACCAAATTTAGGGGAAAGCTGTCTGAGATTATGCAGCGTAGTGGTGCAGTGGTTAGCCTCACAGCAAGAAGGTTTTGGGTTCGAGCCTGCCGGCTGACTGAAGTCTTTCTGTTTGGAGTTTCCCACATCCCTGACAGTTAAGTGGTACAGATAATGGATGGATAACTGAGTTATTATAATGATGAGTTGCAAATGATCCACAAGCCTAGATTTATTTAAAAAATATATATATATATTTCAGACGTCTTTCGTGTACGTCAGTGGATCACTAAACCTTCCTGGGTCCCACGCTCAGAATGGGATCAGGAAAAGCTGGGCTGTGTGTAAGCAGATACCGGTATAAATGAACAGAAATCTCCGTTTTCCACTTTACCGAACGTTAACTGCGAACGCAGCAGTAAAATAACTGTAATTAATGCAGGAACGACTGCTGTATAGGCTGTAAGAGAATGCAAATATGTACGACCTTGCGGTTTTTACATTTATTTGAATAGATTTTTTAATATAACAAATGAATTCACAGTATGACGCTATTCTGATCATCAAAAGAACATTTTTAAACACTTGCTGGATTTTGACTAAAAAAATTGACTATGAGTCATTTGGGAGTTGACTCTGAGTCGAGTGCACTGACTCACAGATTAGTGTGACTTCACTCTGTTCTGTATTATATTGCCCCTTATTCTGAATTGATTCTGGATAGTAGGATTAAAGGGTATGTTTAAAAAATGAAGGCAATCATCTTCTAGTTGCCTGCTGATAAGTAATGGCCCCCTCTCCATTAGGTTTTAGTGTTGCGTAGCCTTACTGTGGAGGTCATGGGTAACTGGGAAATCAATGGCTATAAATAAAGTCTTTTTTTTTTTTTCTTTTGTTGCAGGTTTGAAGACCAGATGAACTCAGAAAGGATGCAAGGGTGACCCAGAGGATTTTCTTCCACTTGTTATTGACAAGCTGGAAAGGACACCTCCACTTCTGTGCTGAGGCAGTCCAATTAGGATTTGTCAAGCAATGCTGCCTCTGAAAAACGGACAGCTCAAGTAATTAATGGATATCAATCAGCCTCAATAGTCAGAATGACTTTGCCGGATATACTGTAGTTTCAGCAAAAGATGACGATTGTTAAATTCTGACAGTTCACTTTTTTTTTTTTTTTTTTTTTTTTTTTCCCCATTTGTCTATTCACTGTGCACTTAGAAAGATGAATAACATGTTCACCATAAAAGCAGATGTCATATTTCACGCTGCGGATCACGAGGACTCGGAGCAGTCCATCATTACCAAAGGGACTGACAAGGTTATTCCGAAAGAAATTAGTTCTTGTGTTGCCGAAACAGGAATACGGCAGAGATCCTGGGATAATGTGGAATCTGGGAGTGTAGCGGAGACTGGGAATCTGGGAAAGCTTTGCTTAGGGGCGGGAGACTATCTGCAAGATGGAAACTCCAGTGACAGTGGGTTTCAGGATCATATTCAACCAATGGATGCTAGTGTTAAAAAGCAGAGTGAGTCCTCGAACAAAAATGGAGTAAAAGAGGAGGCGAATGGAGCCACAGCCGAGAGGCCTTTACTTAACCTGAGGTCAGACACCAGAGGGGAAATGTCTAAATCGTACGTTTATGAGACCGAAGTCATGAGGAGTCCAAGCGTCATCAGTAATGTGTCATCTCTTTCACAGGACTCTTTTTCTGACTCAAAGGAAACCAGATCATTGGAACAAGCACTGGGCAATTTATGTTCCTTACAAGGAGCTGCACATGGACACTTTACACAAGAATCAGCACATGACATTAAGCACAGTGGTAATGGGGTAAGAAATTCTGTCTCTGTTAGAGAGAGCCCCGATTTAGTCATTGAAGTAGGCAGACAGAAGGTCCAAGTGCATAAATCTGTTCTGGCGGAAAAAAGTGACTATTTTAAAGCTAGACTTTCTCGAGACATTCTGAAAGTGAAAGGTGTAAGCTACAAGACGCTGTCTGTCTTGATAGATTATGTTTACACATCCAACATGAATGTGAACAAGGATAATGTAGTGGATGTTGTGACGGGTGCGAAAATCTTACAGATCCCCTGTGCGGTGCAGGCCGCAATTGACGCCATGTCTGCCCAGCTCACGACGCAGAACTGCTACGAGATTCTAACCATCGCTAAAAAGCAGCGACTAAGTGAACTGAAAGAGACAGCATACCGTTTCATAAGTGACAACTTTCTGCAGGTCCTGAAAGATCCTGCCGTTTATGGGCGTCTCACGGGCTCTGAGCGGGACCTGGTTTTGAGAAATCGTATGGAGGGACGCAAGTGCCTGATGGTGGCGGAGATCAACGATGTTTTTGAGCGAGTGGGAAGCAGGCCCCCTAGCAGGGGCAACAGCAGGCCACAGAGCCCTCTCTCTGCTGCTTCGTTTGAAGACAACCACATGATCTATTACTACAACGAGAACACCAAGGATTGGCACACCTTGACCATAATGCCCGAGGATATTAACACCAAGGGTTGTGGCATCTGCTGCATGTATAACTACCTGTTTGTCGCAGGTGGTATCCGAGGATATGGGGAGAAGGGAAAGGCCTCAGACAAAGTGTTCTGCTACAATCCCATAACAGACCGCTGGAGTGAGATACGGCCCATGAACCAAGCAAGGTCACAACTCAAATTAGTGTCCATGGATGGTTTTTTGTATGCCATTGGTGGGGAATGTCTCTTCACAGTGGAAAAGTACGACCCTCGTATGGACCGTTGGACCACTGTGGCGCCACTACCCAAAGGAGCGTTTGCAGTTGCCCATGAGGCTACCACCTGCAATGGAGAGCTGTATGTATCAGGAGGAACCCTCTTCTACCGCCTCTTGAAGTACGACCCCAAAAGGGACGAGTGGCAAGAATGTCCATACAACAACAGCAGGAAGAAATCCACCGATATGGTTGCGCTGAAGAGCTTCATCTACAGGTTCGATGTCAACCGTGAACAAGGGATCAACGTTTTTAAGTACAACACCATAGTCAAGATGTGGCACGACTGTGCTTCCTATCAGCAAGGGGGCCCGCTGCCTTTCAGGTGTGCCGTGATTGGAAATTGCATCTACTGCGTCAACAAGACCCAAACCCTCCAGTTTATCGTGGAGGAAGAAGGTGCACGATTCGCAGACGAACCTCTGAAAGCCCCCATGGAGGCTAAAGGAGTGTTATTCCCATTCATTCTGACTTTGCCAGACCGGAGTGAACGGAATATGTGAGTAGGGACTCTTCGGGGAGAGTAGAAATGTGTAAGAAGCACGGTCAATGATTATGGAAAAAAAAAAAAAGAAAGCTTTATTTCTTGCCCAGTTAAACTGCCTGTAACAGGAATGTTTCTCTTTGCATGGTGGATGGACATCCATGGGACGCCTTAAAAAGGACAGCTCTTTTGTTTTAATATTGTGGCACAGTGGCATTACTTATATATATATATATATATGTTTGTATATATAACCTGGATGCATTTTTCCATTTGTTTCGTGCACTTTTGTACTAGGATGGTTGGACAGAAATTATCTGGCAGCAAAAAAAAAAGAAAGACATTTAACAAATGTTAGAAAATTGACAAAAGCACAACAAAACTATAACTCTAAATAAAATAAAGAAATCTAACTATATTAAACTGGAACTAAAGATAATTTAATGATATCAAAAGTAGGAACTATAGCACAGAAAAGTAAAAAAAAAAAAAATCACTAAAATATTTAGGTAACGTCAACCTTTGAGCACATTTGAGCCTTTGACTTGAAACAAAGCCATCGAACGAGGAAAGGTTACGCTAACGTAACTTGGCTGTACGCTGTTTAAGAGCACGAAGCACTTGACTGTTCTCTTACTTGGGCAGCACTCAGTAAGGATACAGAAATATCACTTGAGGAAAGTCTGAATGTATACATGTACATCCTTTTAATTAGCTTTTAATTCGATTCTAGCAAGGGCGTGGCGAGCAGACGGTGACCTGGGAATCAAGCCAATGATTTGAGATGATTTGAGATACAGGTGATACGTACTGATAATATGTTGCTCATTGGTGGGCTGATTTAGTTCAGTGGTTCTCATAGAGGGTTCCAGGGACCTGATAAGCATAGCCTAGGGGTCTATCATTATTTTTTTTTTAATGAATTGTTTTACAACCCAACATTATCAGTGCTATTGTATTTATGACTGAGTTTAACCGGCCACTCCAATCGAACAGGTTTATTCGAAACCAAAATGACTGAAAATGTCTATCTGATAGTTGAAAAGCTCTATGGCTCCAAGAACACAGTCAGAATATTTCTGTGCATGTTTAAATAACGTGTAATATTTGAATGCTGACGGGACGTGTGGAATTTATGGAATGCGAAAAGTTTGCCTTAGGTAGCGTAGTGCTGAAAATTAAAAAAGCAAAAAACACTCTTTATGGGAAATGAACAATAAAGTAACTGAAGCATCGCCAAAGACAAGTAACCTGTCTAGGTTTGATCCCGAAGCACAGTTTTCTGAGCTTTCCTTATTTGATCTCAGTATTCGTGAGTAATATGACACTTGTGAAAAAAGAGCCAAATTAACTACGCAGCACTTGATAAGTGGTGAACAGATGAAATGCTTTTTTATCGTGTTAAATGATTAGAGTACAGAATAAGTCCTTATTCAACACCATCGGTTGTAACTGGTTTCGTAAAAGCAACAATATTTTGCACTTTTTCATGACCTTTTCCAGTTTGCAATAAGATGCTAGAGTTCATCGGGAGATTAGTGATGTGTGTGTGCGTGTGTGTGTGCGTGTGTGCGTGTGTGTGTGTGCTGCTATCCTCGGAAGTAAACGCGAACTAATCTCAATCCCAACCTGCTGCTGCATTTTTTGTGAAATTCATGGAATACTGGAACATTATTGCTAGTGTAATTCTGAGTAGTTCCAATAATTTAGTACCGACATTTGGCACTACACCTGTCCATACACAACTTTACGTTATTTTTGAAGTGTTGTGACCAGTTCAAGTTGAAATAGAGCCTTATAACTCGATGTCACGATGCTGTTTATTGATGTGTGATTGATTATTCTAAATAAAAAAAAAAATAAAAGTATTGTGCAAAATCTGCTTTGTCATAAATCATAAATAACATCTATCCTAAAACTGAGCCAAGACTTTATTTCTTCCTTGACCAAAACCTCATCAGATGATCCTGATTTTTCCTCATATGTAACTGAAATCTATCTGAACATCCTGTCCGCTTGCTTTCCTACAGTAACGACGTGTACAGTAACGTTTCTGATGACTAAACTGATTTCGACTAAATTAGAAAACTATATATATACAGTGTATATATATATATATATGAACACATCACAATTATCGCTCTATGCAACCGTTTAAAAACACAAGCAAGTATGAAAATTAAAGGCAAAATATAGAATGAATTGTTTGTACCGAAGTCTATTCTATTCTAGCACATCATTCAATATCCACCGAGCCAAATAGAAAAAAAAAATTATCAAACCCCATAATTGTTGTTTCTTCCTGTAGGATAAGATTTCCAGCTGTATGTCTTACTGTAAGTAACGCAGGATCTGTAGTAATTATGATCGATTATGTTCTTTCAGCTGGTCATTTTATAGAGGGTAAAATGAGGCATTTCTATAAAATCTCTTACATTGTCAGTCATTATAAAATTCTAAATTATAAAAACAGTGAGTGGTTTTGAGGAAAAGTGGCCCTTGAACGGAAAAAAAAAAAAAGAAAAAAAAAAAAGGCATTTTAAAGCCTTATTGAAAGCCAGTAGTAAGGTAGATATTTATTCCATTACTTGTTAACCATAACCTTGTAGCTTTTGTGTAAATCTAAAGAAGCTAACTTTAGACGTTAAATGTCTTGGCTGATTAATTATTTGGCTGATAATTGCTTAACCATAGAGGCTTGGAAGGATGGACTGGAATTTGCTTTCTAAGTTGTTTTGGATAAAATAATCTGCCAAATGAATGATCTTCTCTGAGTTCGTAAATGATCTAAATGTTAGTTAGCAGGATTTATTGTATAGCTGGACTGTGACCCTGATGCATTTTTGATAAATGATGGCTTTAACTTCGGTGTGGCACTTGAACAAATATTCCTGTAATAAAATGTCTTTTTGTTTGCTTAGTCTCTATGATATTCCTCTGGTTCTCTGATGGTTTTCACGTGTGTGTGTGTGTGTGTGTGTGTGTGTGTGTGTGTGAGCGTCGTTCAGATGCCCGTAATTCATGTGTACAGAGTTATACTGGCAGCAGGACTGGGAACACGAGCTGTGCTTTTGTGGCACACACACTTCTCGTAAGTAGATGTATTACATAAAGCACAAAAACATTAACCATCCCTTTAATACAATGTAACTCGCTATTTTGGAACAGAAATCTGTGTTATTTGTTTATTTATTTACTATAAGTCTTTATCGAGCAGACCATAGTCAGTCTGGAGGTTTGTTCTTTAATAGCAGCAGATATCCTGACGTCTATTAAAGCAGTGATTGTGAATTATTGTGACCGGTCCGTGGTACCAAGCATTCCTGTGAACTCATTTACTCTGGCCTCTCAATATCTGTTTTGTTTGCTTTGCCACGGTTCCAGTTCTCCTTTCATAGTCCGGTCTAACACGCCACCTGCTGGATATGATGCGCTATCACGGATTGTGTGGAGAAACACCAAGAAGAAAGCTCACTACAGAGGTCTTGACTGATCATATACTGTATACATGGACACAAACACACGTTATTCATTTATTACCTTCCGTTGTTTTAGGTTTCGAGAAATCTGGCTGTAGATTTAAACCCTTAATGCACAAAAGTAGTGCACAGTAGTGAGAAAAAAAAACTCCAAGATAATATGAGGAAGAAAACTTGATACAAACCAGACTCCAAAGAAATCCCATATTCTTCTGGCTGAAAGTGGAATTATAACTCATTACACTTTCAGGTCTATATACTATAAAAAAAATCTTTATTATGAACATCAGGAGTTTTTTTTTTTATGATATACTGTACAGAAGAATATTTTAGTATGAAATCTCCAATATCCAAGTGAAGCTATCCAATTGTAAATGGCTGAAACTGGTTTTGAAAAGTGCAACTGTAGGGTTTAAAGGGAGTTAAACCATCCACGTCGGTGATGGCTGGTGGTTTTTAAAACAGAGGAAGCACTCGAGGATGTTATTAGGTCCTGAGGACCGGAGCTGAGATATAAAACTATTTGCATTAGTTTTTCCATTCGTTTTTTTTTTTTTTTTTTCTTTAAGACATTTAGACTTTGACCATTTTCGAAGTTGTTTCCACGGGTGAAACACATCAGCACTCAAGGATCAAGGATTTGCCCCAGATGTGATCCAGGGTCTCTATAGCACCACCATATGTTATA
>JAOVYU010000002.1:24589849-24602660 GCA_025674565.1 Synodontis membranacea
AGAGAGAGAGAGAGAGAGAGAGAGACTGTAGTAGTTAAGAAATGATTATGGATGTAGTAGAGGTTAATTCCAGAGAAGCAGAACATTGTTGTTGTTTTTTTTAACCTAATATCAGGTTTCAGTCCGCAGGAGAACTTCTGTCGCACACCTGATAAAGTGCTTTTGTCAGGAAAAAAACATCAGAATACTTTAAAATCATTGCAACATGTTAAAAAAATACCAAAAGCTGTGTTTATTTAGCACATGTATGTTGTGTGCACTTCAGAATAAAAAAAAAAGAAGAAGAAAAAAGCATCTTTTTTTTTAACATTAAAAACTAAACCATAATGACTAACGAGTTCAGGAGAGAAGAAGAACAATACTGTAAGTAAATTCTGGGGAGTTTGCTTAGAATAACGTGAGACTATTTTTAGCAGTAGGAAAATATCACTCATGGAAACCCGGACATGTGTGTTTTCCTTTGTTTCCTCCGTTTTATTAAGTTGTCCTTGTTAAGAGAAGACTCTTTATTAACCGAGTTTGTAGTAAAGTTCATGCTGTTTATCCTTTAACCTGCTCTTAACTGAAAGCTTGGCTGGAAAATAACTCGTGAGCAGTGGAATGCACATGGGCTGGATGGTTTGGAGTCTTTCAGGTTTCACATTCAATGAAAGCATATTTCTAATAACGTTTGTTTGTTTTTGTTTGTTTGTTTGTTTGTTTGGTGAAATAATAGAATTCCGAGGAAAAGGGTGGTGGTGTGCTGAACCGGGTGGCCACGTTCTTCTCGAAGAGGCGACGGACCAGGACATCGTCTGACGGGACGGAAGAAAATGCGTCGCCTCTTTTGAGCCCTAGCAATTCGTCAGACCTGAAACAGCAGACGTCCACGGAGGGTGAAGAGGTCGAGCAGACTTTCTTCTCCGATAAAGGAAGCCCGAGCGTGCAGAGTGTGGCCTCCATCATCACAGACGGAGGTGACCTTCCGTTTGCAGACAGTGACAGCAGCGGCAGCGTGAGAAACTTGGCGTTGACGAAGAAGAGCAAAGACGAAAAAGGGACGGAGCTGCTGGTGGCAGAAGCCAGCAAGAAACTCCGGGTGTTTCTGGAGGAGATCAGCGTCACGGATGAAGGACCTGAGATCCAGATCACACACAAAACGATTAAGAAATGCACAGAAATTCCGGTAAAGGACAACTCCGATCCTAAATCTCCAGACATCAAAAAGACAGTTCTGAAACCAGTTGTGGGAGGAAAAGGGAACTACAGCGCTCTCGCCGGGGTGACGCTGAGCCCCAAGTCCAGGAGCGAGTCCAGCTCTTCAGATCAGGGCAGCACTGAAAGCATGGGGAAGAAATCCTCAAGCCGGAGGAGATCTCGCAAGCTGAGCAGCGGCTCTCAGGAGCCCTTAAGCCCTACAAAACCCTCGTCCCCTGAGGCGGAGAACGCGTCCGCTCAGGCCTCTCCCTCACCACTGCTGGTTCACAAAGCCGTGTGGGTGGAAACGCACCTGGAGGAGGAAGCGAGCGAGAGCAGCTCGCTCGATCAAGTCACGCCCGTTCAACAAAGCCCCGTGCTGGGTCCCAGAGCTCCACTCGTCGCTCAAGAAACGCAGGATTCAGAGTCAGATTCTTCCGTTTATCAGGACGCCGTGGACGTAAAGACAGAAGACGAACCGGAAGCTAATAATAATCTCACGACACAGGAGAATAAAACTGAGAAACGGAGAAGTGTCAAGCTTTCCACGAGCGAGAAGTACTTCGCCAAGAGAGTGTGGCTGAACTCACAGTCCAGTTTGGATGGAGAACAAGAAGACGCGAATACGAACGCAAATTCCCAAAGCACGCAGAAATCCGAAGTCAGAATGTAAGTTGTGTATTTGTGTATTTGTGTATTAGTGTATTTGTGTATTTGTGTATTTGTGTATTAGTGTATTTGTGTATTTGTGTATTAGTGTATTTGTGTGTGCGTGTGTGCAAAAAGACCTTTGGTTTTTTTTTTTTATCTAGATGAGAACGTAATGTAACATGAGCTCCTTTTTCCCATGAATTTCTTTATGAGCAGAGAACAATACCCTCGGCTTTTCAAAAGACCTCTGTGGAAATAAATCGTTCATAAAACATATCGACGCGCATCAGAAGAGTGTGGATTTTCATGACAATTGTGTACACGTAGGATTTTACTATTAAAAAAAGAAAAGACGTGAATCACTCGGGGATGATGCTCGATGTCATGTCACTTCCTTCATCAGCTGAGAGAAAGTTTCTAAACTAGCCGTGTGACCATTATTGCAAAACTGCTCACAACTGTATAAATTTAGAATTGTGTGCAAGAGAGATTGAGAATGAGAGAGATGATATTAGGACTTCCCTTAATGATTTTTTTTCTTGCGTGATTTGTTCTGTATGACTCACCATCAGTTTTTATTTAGGCTCCATTGGTGAGGCCAAGCACGGCATGTTGAAGCATGTTTAATCTGAATCGTTATTCGCATTCATTTTCTCCCAGTTGTTTATGTATTTTCAGGGTTAGCGGATGTTCAATGTAGGCCTTTGTATTACCGAGTCGCTTTAAAGAACTAAAAGACACTCAGACGATAAAGTTCAGTCCGTAGGCTATAATATATGGTGATTCATAGAAGAATCTAATTATGTTCAAAACAAAAGTTCAGTGTTGTTGAATGCCCAGTTAATTCTTGGATGCCTCATTCATTACTACAGCTGCTTTGTTGTTTGTTTCAAGGACGTTGGCTTGTTGCTTGGGACTATAATTAGGGGTTTTGGGAACAACGTTCAGTAAAAGAGTTAGTCATAATCACATTTGAGGTTGAAGGAGATAATTATACTGTAAGTCTAACTGTAGCTGTATCAACAATGTCAAGAGGTGTAGATGTTTTAAGCGGTTTTTATAGATGTTTACATATCCTCATTTTTGGCTTTGAGATGAGACTAGAGCAGCACTCGGGCAATGAAACGTGAACGCTCTTTTTTTTTTTTTTTTTCTCTCCACAGTCTTCCAAGCTTCAAGAACATCAGTGTGGATTTTAAAAAGCCTCACCAGCAGTTGCACGACTCGATACACGAAAGCAGTGGCGCATTTGTAAAAGAGGAAGCTAACACAGAACAGCAGATTGATAATGATGTAGAGAGGCCCTCGGAGCTTCCTAATAACATCACAGATCCCGGTGAGGACTCGCCAGAAATGCCTGGATACAAGGGACAGATCAGAGTTACGACTTCAGGGGGTAGTAATCAGCAGAGCTCAGCTGCAGGGTCCAAACGCGTGGACAAAGCGAGCAGTGGAACAAATGGAGCGACTACTGGAAAAGGTCCAGCTCCACCAGTGGCACCGAAGACAAAAGCCAGCGTGGGTCGAGTTACAAGCCATGGAGAGGCCACGAAAGAGGAAAGCACAAGAAAGCCTGCGCAAAATGGCACGGAGAAAAAGCAAAGTAAATCTCCGACTACAAAAGACCAGCCTATTGTGCTCATCAAGCCTACAGACAAGTCTAAAATTCCAAAAAAGACACCTCCTGAAGTTCTGCCAAAACCAAGCAAAACACTGAACGCGAGCGTGTCACCCGATGAGTCAGTTTCCTCTCCGGTTCAGAAACGTGAGACGGCGCAGGCTGAGAGAAGTAAATCCAGCTCAAGTAACAGTGGAACAAAACCCCAGTCACCAACATCACCGTCTGGTAAAAGTGAGAGCAAGTCATCTGTTAATGAAGACACAACTGTAGCTGCTGGAGATGTAGAACCTAGTCAAGCACCTAAACCTTCTCATACCAAAGAACCAAAGAAAGGGAAGTATTCAAAATGCGTAAGCACCGAGGAAAAAACAGAGCAGCCGTCATCTCCTAGTGGTTTAGAAGAAGCTAAGGAAATAAGTGACTCTAAAGAAGGCGTGAAGTCGAAAACACAGCCACAATCTCCTACTGAAAAAACTGCCAAGAGCCGACCAGGGAAAATCTCCGTTAGTAAAAGCTCTAAAGTTGTCAACAAAACTGAAATTGATAACAAGCCTCGCACTCCTTCAGAATCCGAGCAACCAGAAAAGAGTAGCACAAAGAGCAAGGCTACAAACGACACACGGATCAGTGGGCCAAAGAGTCCAAAAAAGCCCAAGGCTGAAGCTTCACCAACAGGAAGCAAGCTGCCTCGCCTGACTTCGCCTAGCGCTCCGAAACGGCCCACAGAGGACGAATTTGATTATGGAGAAGATGACTCACTCAAGCAACCCTCGCTTTCTGATGCCAGGCCAGAGAACGATGATTCATCTTCAGTCAACGGTCCTCTAAGCCCTGGCAAATCTGCTGAATGTGACCAAGCTGTTGGGAATGCTGTGGTGAAGGCTTCACCAGAAACCGAACCCTTGCCACATCAGAAACGTCCAAGTAAACTTAAATCCAGAAAAGAGGTGGAAAAAGTGAAAGTAGAACTCGCTGTAGACTCTCAGACTACAGTACAAGTGTTGGACCAGAACACAGACAAAGGAGGAGAAAAGCAGAGCTTTAGCGTGGAGACCACAGAAAATATTACTGATCGGGAAACGTCAGCTCAAGTGTCTGAAGAGAACAAAGACGAGGTCAGTGTGGCTCAAGTCGAGGATCAGAGTGTGAACCTGGAAAAAGAGATCACTGAGCCTACGGTAGACTTGAAAACGCCACCTCGAGTGATTGAACAGGAAGTAGTTGTTGCCAAAGAGGCTCAGGATGTGACTGTGAAGACTACTGAACATACTGTAGATTTAAAAACTCCACCTGAAGCATCTAAAAAGGAAAAGGACCAGGCTGCTGCAGACTCAGAAACTCCGGCTCAGGTTACTAAACCGAAAATTAACAAGCCTGAAACAGAGCCACGTGTGGATGATAAGATCGAGGAGCATAAAGCGGGTTTAAAATTAACTCAGGAGGCTAAACAGAAAACAGACAAGGCTGAAACGCTGCCAAGTGTGGCTAATAAGACCAAGGGCCATAAAACAGACTTCAAATTAACTCAGGAGGCTGAACAGAGAACAGACAATGCTGAAACAGTGCCTAGAATTGACGATAAGACAAAGGAGCATAAAACAGACTTAAAATTAACTCAGGAGGCTGAGCAGAAACAAGTAAAAGCTAAAAAGAAGACCACAGAAGAGACTACAGATTTGAAAAATAAACCTGAAGTCACTAACGAGGAAACCCGAGCACAAGATGTGCAGAAAGCAGAGCGTACAACGGAGTTAAAAACTTCATCTCGAGTGTCTGAAAGCAAAACAGAAAAGACTGAAAAAGTCCAAAGTATGGATAAGAGTAAAAGTAAGGATCTTAGTACAGATCAGGACAAATCATCGACTAAAGCAGATGTTAAGGCTGTGGAGAATAAAGCAGACTTAAATGCTCAACCTAAAGTATCTAAACAGAAAGTGAACAAGGTCAAAGAAGTGAGTCGTACTTCAGATTCGACTCCAAGTCAGACATCTGAACAGGAAGTGGACGAAGCTATGAAGTTGCAGGATGTGAGCGTTAAATCCGAAGAGGATATGACAGACCTGAATGCTCCACGTCAAGTATCTGATCAAGTGAGTACTGAAAAGATTCGTATTGAAACACAACCAGAAGCAGAAGCAAATGACTCTCAACTTAAAAAACCACTGGAGATTGGTGAACCTCAAGAAAAAACGGATCTTATCAGTAAAGTAAAACTAACTCCTGATACGGTGGATGAAATGCCAATCAAACCAACCTCAAGTGTCCACGAAGAAACCAACGACCTCAAGACTGGAATCGTTCAGCAGTCTAACACAGCCAGACAGGAAAAATCCTCTACAACATCTCAGGGTGAAGAACAAAACATGGCGATGAATGGTCTTGTATTAAACGCCTTGTGTAAAACCACAGAGGAAGCAGGTCACAAAGAGGCTGAGGTTCTTGCGTCTGCTCAATACCACAAAGATGAACCAAAAGACTTGAAGTCGTCTAATACTGAAGTAGCAGCCATGGCACAGGATACACATAAATCACCAGCGTCAGAGTCTGTCAAAGAAGACGTCAAATCGAAACCTGTTAGAAAGACGGAACTACAGAAACCCGTAGTTACGAAAGCTGAGCAACCAAGAGGCACAGAGCAAGTGACCTCACAAATGGCGAAGATGACTGACTTTAAAAAGACCAGCACCACCAGCCAGAAACCTGACCCCAAGAAACCTCAGACTTCACCCAACTCTGAGAAGCTGCCTCCACCAAGTAACAGTTCTCCAAAAATGAAAGCTCAGGACTTTCTTCTTGGCTCCAAGAACCGCTCAAATAGTGAGTCACCATCTAGCTGGCTAGATGTTGACCAAGGTTTTGAGAAGAAGCAAAATAAGATGGAGAGGAAAAAGGATTGCTCGGCAAGTGACGAAAGCCTCCTGGAGACCTTTGACGATTCCGGAGACTTCATACGCAAAATCAAAGAACTGTGCTCTCCTTTCTCTTTTCCTCCTAAAAAGCACGGCCAGTTCAGGATGATTTCTCCTCCGTTTGCCATGCCCGCTATTAAAGAAGATCACTTTGAGAAGACCTTTGATCCTGAGGAATTTAAATTTGGGATGAGGAAAACCGTAGGCCCAAAAGATCTATCTCCGGCCATGATGATGAAGAAGAATAGCGAAGATGTGAGGAATAAACAGCTCCTGAAACGCAAAGGAACTGAAGACAGTGTGATCTTTAAAGCACTGGCTTCCAGGCGCAGCCAAGAAAAAAACGACGGGGAAAAGACGACAGAGAATAAGGAGAATGGGGAAGATCAGGGTAATGCTGAAAGTTCTGCCAAGGTGTCTTCACGGTTAGAAAGAATCTCCATCCTATCGAACCTCATGAACACTTCCAAGAACTTGAGGAAACCTCAAACTCAACCTGAAGCTGTTTCAAACGTGACCACATCTCCAACCCAACAAGTTACAACTCCAAGAGACACGAACAATGAGACGGCGTCTGAAGTTGCGCCTCCTGGACAGCCAGAAGTCAAATTGACAGATGTTGTGATGCATCCTGGGGTTACTGCTGATACCCCAATGAGCCCACTCACTCCTCCTGCTCTTCCTAACTTTTCTGAAATCAAGCTTCCAGATTTCCTGGGGAAGTACCTGAAGGTGGATCAAGAATGCCCCGCTTCAGGTAGCTCTGAAAAGCCAGAAACGCCTTCCCTGTTCCCTGCAGTACAGACAGACGTCAGCTCTGGAGTCCCAGACACAAATACAGATCTGAAGTTCCAGGAGCCTCCAGCACCAATCTTTCCACCCAAACCACCAGAACAGCAAACCAACCTACCCTCACCCACATACACTCAGGTGAGTAGGAACTTGGTTTTCCGATCATGTTTCCAGTAATATCATGTTCGGATCTTGGAGCTTGTCCTGTCAACTCTCAAATCATGAATTATATCCATCAGAGCAGGAGGAATGTAGAGCCTCAGGGCTTCAGGTTATTGGATAGGAAGCATAAATGGTACTCGGGTACCATGAAAGTATTTTATTTCCCTTTTGAAGATCAAAAGGGAAATAAAGTGTGGTGGAGTGCTGGAGTGTGGTGTTCCTGTACACCTTTCAAAGTGTTTTTTTTTTTTTAAAAAGTCTTTCATGCATAGCATTAACAATTAGATTGGACAATTTAAGGAAGGTTTTGGGGGAAAAAAAATTAGATGTAAATCGCACCAAATCGTGCTTTTCAAAGTGCTTCACACATTTTACTTTTTCCAAAAAATTATTTTCAGAATTCCAAATAAAGGCATCAATCTGGGCACTGACATTTAATATTTGTAAACTTTTGTTTACAAACACTTTTTTTTCCTCATGGTTCCATTCAATACTACTTAATACTTCTGATGTATTAAAAAACTCAGCATGAAGTTTAAAGTAATAATTTGGATGTTTTTGTTTTTTTTAGATAATAAAAAACATTGTTGCGTGATAAAAAAAAAAACGTGATAACTGTTATGACTACCGACCTGTTATAAGTAGAGTAACAGCTCGAAATGTTGCGGCGTAATCAAGAATTTGAAAGATATTATTTCTTTGCAGATAACAACAGTAAGAGGCTTTCACAAGCGACCCGGGAAGGTACGTTTGCAAATAATTCTGCAGCGTGGTTGAACATAGTAATGAAATGAATCGAAAGGTCTAACGAGGTTGTGCGTCCTCACAGCTGGTCATCTTCCAGCGAGCCGAGTTTGGTGGCGAGGCGTACGAAGTGTTCAGGGACGTAGACGACGCCACGTCGTTACAGCTGTCTCCTGTGATCTCTCTGAAAGCCGTCAGAGGATGGTGAGAAATTGTATTTATTTATTTTATTGTTTAAATGAGCAGGGAAATCTATTTCTGATCTACCTTTGATTTTCTCATGGGACAAAAAATAAAATAAAATAGTAATCGCAGTAAAACTGAATATTTCACACTAGATGAAGCTGATTCTATGTTCCTGGGAAAACCTTTTTTCTTTCCATTTTTAACCGTTTGCTTTAATGATCCGTTAATCAATTTGCATAAGTTGTAGAGGTGTGTGTGTGTGTGTGTGTGTGTGTGTGTAACCGTTGTTTTTCCCATTCTTTGAAATCCCGCCCTCCCCTGAAGGAATTCCTCATGCATTTATATTTATTGTCCTTTAAAGTAAAATAAAATCCTTGCGCTGTGGCGGAGTGAATTCCATCGCACTCGGCGTTGTGCTCGGAGCCGCGGGTTGCACATCACTATCAAGAGTGTCAAGACAGTGTAATATAATACACACTTACAGTTTTAAGCATTGAAGCTGCAAAAGAAATTTGTCACTTGTGTGTGGCTACTGTATACACTTAGTGGCCACTTTAATAGGAACACTTGTACCCCTCAAGGTTTGATGTGTTGTGCGAGC
Source organism: Synodontis membranacea (assembly GCA_025674565.1). Taxonomy (NCBI): domain Eukaryota; kingdom Metazoa; phylum Chordata; class Actinopteri; order Siluriformes; family Mochokidae; genus Synodontis; species Synodontis membranacea. The sequence continues at coordinate 24,598,692 of JAOVYU010000002.1, forward strand.
TGGGATGCTTTTCTGCTCAGCACGGTTACACCTTACTGGTGTCTCTCATCAACAAGGTGTTTTGGCCTACAGACCCTCCGCTCGAGTTTTTTTGTTTGTTTGTTTGTTTGTTTTTCTCACCATTATGATTAAAGACAAGACGAGACAGTTGTGTCTCTCAGGAGATGAACAGTTTCTAAACCACTCAAACCAGCCCGTCTGGTTCCAGTACACCACAGAGACCACATTTTTTGTTTCATTATGGTTTTGATGTGAACATTACCCGAAGCTCTTGTCCTGTATCTGCACGAACTTTTGTATATGCGCCACTGCTTCACGATTGGCTGGTTTACAGATGTTCCTGTTAAAGTAGCATAGTGGAACTGTTCTTGCTTTAATTATAAAAAAAAAAGAAGACTAGTTGAGTGCATTTTTGACTTACTAGTCGATCGGTTAAAAATAGCTTTCATAGAAATATGTTAGATTTTAAAGAAGTGAAGCGACATTGCTAAGAATGAAAGTTATGAAAAGGTCTATTTCTATTTTCTTATTGAATTCGGTTTCTGTATCCACCTTAACGCTAGACTTTCAGCATTCATGCTCAGTGGTGTTTTTTTTTATTACCGCGTTATAGACAGATAATGCCTCTACAGGGTTCGTAAATGCTTCAGTAATCCCTCTTGAGTTGAATCAGGCGTGTTAGAACAGGGTCGAGATCAAACCCATAGAGCTGTTTCCTTTCAGAATGAAGAACACTGATCTACAGTAAATATAGAAAGTGCAAATATCCAGCCTGGGTAAATATCATTGCAAATATTCCGTCTGTTCTGTCAGCTGTGAATGATTGATGGCGTAATAACAAACTGTACACACATTGTGCGTACGATCATAAAATAGTCTTCGCAACCTTTCTGTCTGTCTAGCTGGCTGCTTTATGAAAAACCAGGATTCCAGGGACGGACCATCGCTTTAGAGGAAGGGCCAACGGAATTGGTGAACGAGTGGGCGGAGCCAGAACCTAACCAGGAAGTGGGTCCCGACGGGATTCCTATTCCGACCAAACCGATGGTGATTGGTTCTATTCGTCTGGCCGTGAGGGTAAGAGCTTATAAATCATGATCAGGCCACAGGTTTGATGAGGAAGTGCAGAATGTTTGCGTTTTTTAACATTTGTGGGTTTTTTTTTTTTTGTGGTTTTGCTGTTGTATGATGACGTTTGATAATTTCCTTGATGTGCTATGTTTTCAATGCATCAGAATTTGAATCGGAGCAAACGCATACATGTTTATCTATATGTTTGGTAGTTTGGAGTTTGGTGGATTCGTTGCATTACGTCATTTTACCTGATGATGTCATTCAGTAAATGTATGAACAAAATTGTTCTCGTTTGTCTCGTTTGTAAACCGAGGCATCAACAGCCCCATAAATCTCTGGGCCGTGATTCTCGTTAGTGCGATATCTCAAGAACGAGTTTTTTTGAATGTTTGTAGGATTTATGTAGAAATCATTGTAACCATCAGATGAACTGATCCTGAAGGTCACAGCAAGGCCTGATGTCAGAAATAATAGTTTTTCTTTAATAGCTGCCTCTGTTTGAATTTTATTTTAGTATGTTTGTGTCTGAGGCACATAAATTAGAGCCGTTGCCGGGGGAGGCATCACCGTTGGCATCGAGTTCTACTACTTGTTCTTATTTTTTAGCCTCTCCTGATTCAAGATAAAGACTAAACCAGCTTTTTCGAGGAGGCAGTGTGAGCTTGAATACGTTTTCAAGCTTTTCAGTTCACGTACCTTAAGCGGTTTTGAGGTCTGCATACTTTCGGGTTGTGAATGCTGACTGCTGTTATTGTTGGCTCGCGTGTTTATTCTTCTACACGGTTCTACGAGGGCTTCCAGAAATCTTCTGAAATGCTGCGTCCGCCACATTTTTGAGAAGGAGGTGATGGTGTCAGTCTCGTGCGAAAGTCAGAGGCTATCGGGATAAACGCTCTGGATGGAATGTGGAATTGGAACAGAACAGGAATTCAGATTTGACACTCCAGTGCCGGCCAGATTTCCCCGAGGTGTCTGGAATTCACAAGAGCCTGCAGAGAGCCGAGCAGCTTCTTGTAATATAACAGATCATCATGATTAGTGTAGAAGAGAGATCCCTTACTAACGGCGTTAAACTTAATTTAGAGAGTTTTATGGGGAATCAATTAGCTGATTGATAAGAACGTTTCCTTGTTACAGTTCACAGCAAAATTGCGGAGCCGGACTCAAAGTTATTATAACGTAGCAACGATTAAATCACTACAAGAGAACTGATAAGTAAGGGATCAAACTACTGTATACATATACATATACATGGCTACAATTTTATTCAAATATTGCCGTTATCGATCGATATTGTCGGAACAGGTTAGTAAATCAATAAATATATTTTTCTTTTAATGTCATGAGCGAGGCTTTGTACAAAATGGCAAAAAGGATGGAACGTTTATCTGTCAATCAATATAGACATCAAAGAGCGCTACGCAGTTGCTGTTCGCATTAGCATGCCGTGAGCTAACGGGAGTTTTCACAGCCTTACATTGAGAGAACGAGATTTTTCCAGATTTTGGAATAATATTTACAGAGCCAGTCACTGAAAACATTTTGATTGACAGACAGTCAACAGTAAAGAAAAAAAAAAAAAAAAAAAGCAGCAGTATAAAATATATAAGGAATAAAACACACCATGTTGTGCTGTTGTAGGAAAGTAATCAATGGCATGTTGATGTGATGTGATGAAGAAAAGCTCGTTATTATTTTCCTATAACGGCACGTCCTGAACTGTTTTGTTTCTTTACCACCACAGCAATTGGCCAACATGAGCAACTTAAAGAATGATGCGTCATACATTTTATCCCTTTATTGTTACATTAAATGTTTCAAAACGTCCTCAGTTTCAAGCCTTTCCTTTTTTTCCACGCTCTTGATATTAACGGAAGATTACCGTAATATTAAATTAATTCTTCAGAAGGTGTTTATTTATTTTCAATATAATGTAATAAAAGGCCAACTTAATATGAAGTAAAAATAATTACTGTTAAAAAAATTATTATAAATTAATTTATAATAAATTGAATAATGGATTAATTAATAGTTTTTTAAGTGTTTATTAACATTTATGTTCATTGTTTTTAATTTTGCCGTGTTTTTAAAATGTTGTCTAAAGCCATTTAAGAATTGATGTCTTGCTTTTTATTATTTTTATTTTATTTATTAAATTTTTTAAAGGAAAATAACTGGACCACTATCACCGAATCATTTCCCTGGTGGTTTTTTTTTTTTTCTTTTTAAACCCATTTCGCCAGAGTTCGATTTTATTACCTTATCCTGAAACCGGAGAGGTTTTATCTTTAGCTGCTTTTCAGCCTGTGCTTGTGAAATGGCCCTTCAGTGGAGAAACGTAACATTATTAAATCCCAGGAAGGATTTAGGGATTTTTTTCCAGAGCCTCAGTATTAGCCGGTATAAGCATTAGCTGTGTGTCGTTTAGCAGTTTAATCCTCTGTGATGTGTTTATGGTTTTGGTGTTTAGTGGTTAAAGCCTAACGGGATCCTGACGACCGAGTGTGACCAAAATACTGAACGCTCTCGTGGTTCATTTCTGCAAAAACAAAAGTCTAAATGTCCAAATCTGATATCAAAAACTTTTTATTTTATTAGTTTGTAAGAACTGGGCTTGATTCACACGTAATATTCGCAAAGTAATTATGTGTATACAGTAGCAGTAATTATTGTAATACACTTTACTACACTATACTATACTACACTATACTATATTACACTGCACTATTTTACACTACACTATACTACACTATACTACACTATACTATATTACACTACACTATACTGTACTACACTATACTATATTACACTACACTATACTATATTACACTGCACTATTTTACACTACACTATACTGTACTACACTATACTATATTACACTGCACTATTTTACAC
>JAOVYU010000002.1:24692840-24702867 GCA_025674565.1 Synodontis membranacea
AAATAAATAAAGAGCCGCTGTTATAGAAAATGAATCAATGCTGTATCTTCCGTATAAAGAACATCATTTCCAGCTTTTCTCACTTTTTTTTTTCTTTTTAAAGAAAGCCACCTTAGTATAAAAAGTAAATATTTTCTGATTTATTAAGAGTCTTTGTGCAGTGCATGACGCATAATCGAATGGCTTTCCACTCACCGGGTTTTCACAGTACTGACAGAGATCATTACCACCTATAAACAGAGTCACCATCTTCCAGTCCTGCTCAAAGTTCACACTCTGGGACAAAGAGAACAAGTGAAGATAAATCAGGAACATAATGACTCTGTAATATAAATCACATTTAAATAATTTTATGAGCAACTCCTAGGATACATTTGTGGGGAAAAAAAAAAACTATGACGGAAGCATAATCTTTTATCAAATGTTTGGATAGTAAGGATTTGGCACAAATTCATCAAATATATTGAGATGTAAAAAAAATAAATAAAAAGAACAGAGATAGAAGTGAAATCTCTAAATTATCATCCCATTCATGCAAGAAGACAAAGAAGCTCACTGTGCTGTTCTTTAAGGCTTCCACCAAGTCCCTGACCTGGCCTGGGATATCACTGTAAACACAAATTAGACACAAAGACAAACAGTGAGTGCATCTGTGTATTCCTGGGATCAGGAGTGTGAGTGTGTTTGTGTGTCGTACATCGCTTTAGCTCCGCTCACGGCCATGTTGAAGCCGTTGGGCCTCTTACTGCGTCCTTGTGAGAAACCGAACACGTTTGGGTTGAACTTTTTCAGGATGTCTGCAGGACAGCAAATATTTATTGCATCAGATTCATACTACAGGATGGAAAGCAGTCAGTCTGCCAAGTAGAGAAAAATTCACTGCTAAATTTTGTAATATCTGACTATCCTATGCCCAAAGCGTTTGCGTTAGGAGAGTGCAAAAGGTTGAGGCGCTGGTATAAATACTGAAATCGTTATGAATTATCAGATACATCAAAATGAAGCCAGTGAGAAAATATGAAAAATATTGATGTGTGCAAGCCAAAGTTTGTGGAATGACTGAGAGATGATGCTTCTAGGAACCTCAGGAGTGAAGCTTTAAGCTCATGTTTTTGATGTGCTAAAAGTACCAAATTCTTTACTCCAGTAACGTGAAATTACTAATCTATATACATAAACTCATCCCTCCATCTATATATTTCATTATCTATACTGCTTATCCGTCAGGGTCACATTAAAGCTGCACAGTGATCGATACGTGACAGATACACTCGAGAAGTGCCCAAATAAATAAATAAAAAAGAAAAAATCTAAATTGGCTGATAAGTTAAAAAATGAATCGCCAATATTTTCAACCTGGACAACAAGTGTGAGGCTTTATTTTCTTTCTACACAAAAGCGACATGCATCTCTCCGTTCATTATCTACACCACTTATCCTTCGAGGTCGTGGGGAAGCTGAAACCAATCCCCGCGTACTTTATCTGGAATACGCCCCGTGCCACAGAGACAAACATTCACATTCACATTCACATCTATGGACAATTTAGAGCAGCCAGTTGACCTAATCTTCATGTCTTTGAACTTTGGGAGGAAACTGGAGCACACAGACCAAAACCCACACACGTACAAGGAGAACATGCGAACTAGGCACAGAACGGCCCCAGCGGGCCACAAGGTTCAACCCCAGAACCTTCATACTATGAGGCAACAGTGTTAACCACTGCACCAGTGTACTGCCCAAATACGTAAATATTCTTGTAAAGGTTGAAGTACAGCTTCAAGTTCTTCACTAAAGCTAAAGCAGGGTAGTCAAGGTTGACTTTTAAAACCCCTTTAAAGTCTTTGTTTAAAAAAATATATATATATATATATCGCAGCGACAAATCTAGCCACTTATTTGAGAAGTCTTCATATGGCTCTCCAGCTCACATCACAGCTGACGCTTATACGACTTGAGAGTCAACAAGATTTCTCCCTAACGACCAATCACTGTTCACCTTGATTGCTCCCAAATGCCAATCACTGATCACTATATTTTGTCCCGCCCTCGGACTCTCTTATTTATGACGTTATGTAACCACTTCCTTCATGTCTGTTTCACATCCCCTCACTATCACTGTTTTTATTCTGCGTTCCTGACAAGGTGTTTTCTAAATGTATAAAACGGTGGCTTTATACTTGCACTCTTCTCAATGACAATAAAGTTGACTCTAATCTAATCTAATCTAATCTAATCTAATTTAAACTAATCTAAACTAAAATAATAAAAAAAAATGCTGTGTCCCTCTGACCAAAGAAAACTTCTCTCTATTAAAAAACTCTATTATAATCCATTATTTTCTTTAGTGATATTGAATCTGTTCTGTTCTCTTTGATCATTTTCTCTTCTTAAAAATGTTTATTTCTTTATGTAGCCTACTTTGCAATTTGATTCACAAAAGATCATGATGAATCAGTGAGTCTGTAAATTGGTTAATGATTAAAAATCATCTAGTGACATTCTTCTGAAAAGATTTGATAACGCTGAGAACAGTACAAACATTTGCTTACGTTTGTTTAAGTATTCTTAAAATACTGATTTTAATTATTGGATTTGAATGAAGCTGGTTTCACCAAGGAACCTTGAAATGCAGGAAAAAACGTACTAAGGCTAGCAAACATCAGCTTTAGTCCTAATCTCTGTTAGCTAGCATGATATCAAAACACTCTCTCTCTCTCCTAGCGTTTGTCCCGTCATAATACAGGGTCCGATTTTACATGTTTTGATTTGGCAGAGCTTTTACGCCGGACGCCCTTCCTGACGCAACCCTCCCCGTTTATCCGGGCTTGGGACCGGCACGCAGGGATATACTAGAGTGTGCACCCCCTTGTGGCTGGGTCTTTGTACAGCACCCAGTGTTCTCTGGAGGTCTCCCATCCAAGTACTAACCAGGCCCGCCACTGCTTAGCTTCCGAGAACAGGTGAGATCGGGCACTCCCAGGGCAGCACGGCTGTACCATGAATTAAAACACTGATCATACAAAATTGCTAAAAAGTCAGTATACTCACTTGGTAATGTAGTGACTGTTTCCAGAGACTCATCCCCTCCAATGCTGTCAGTCAAATCACACAGGACATTAGAAATAGAAACATCTAGTGGGAACTTATTTGGTTGTGGGGATTAGCGATGATATTTAGTTTTGTACAATGGTGACGTGTAACTTGCCTCCAGGACACGCCTCTCTCCTCGTTCAGCAGCTGCAGGATGTTTTTAGCTTTGGCACCAAAACCAGCCTGAGAGAAACACAACGTCGGTTACTTCTGTCATCGTAATAAACACAAAGTTGTGGTTTTCAAACACACACTTACAGTTATTGAATCTCCAAGAGCAGAGACTACTTTAATGTCTCCTGGTCGCAACCTGTGAACTGAGAAAGAGAGACAGATCTGTGTCACTGGAGTGCTTCCTGGAGCTACAAGGTTCCTGTAGTTAACCTCTAAGGAAAGCCAATGACCACCAGTTTAGCACTGTTCTGGAAAGGCTGTCAGTCAAGTGTTGCCAAATGTGCAAATACCAGCATAGGGAAAACTAACTGCTCAAATTAGACTCTGTATATGGAAAGGCAGTTTGGATGAGAGAAGAGACATAGAAAATAGACTGTTTTGTCATTGAAACGCATGGGGATGGGCGGGGAAAAATATGGTACTGCAAGCAGCCAGCAGGGGCGCTAGACCTGAAGTGGTTTCACTTAATAGAGCTGATGCACTGTCAATTTTTTTGTACAGTTGATAATGTATGTGATGTCTTACCTGAGGCAGGAACGGTGTCTGAGGGAGCGGTTTGTGTGCATGAGAAGTCACTGCCCCAGTTCTGCACATACACAACACACAAGAAGAAAAGAATGGAATAAGTAAGTGTTATTAAAGGATACTGGTCATTAGACAGGGTAGTGTGATGAAGCAGAGTTACTGTTATCACCTGGACCTTGATTATTTTATTTCTCTTACACAGAAATTTCCTTCAGAAAAGTAAACATTTTTTTTATCTATTAAAGAACAACATCTCATACTATTTTATCATGACAGTGCATTAGAATGAGCGCGTTAATATAAACTTGCGCCACAGTCAGAGCTGCTGTTATAGAAACGTACAGTAATCAGCACCTTCTGACCAATCAGAATCCAGAATTATATACATACACAGGACTGTGATATTGCAATAATACCGATGCATTGATAATAATAATACAGCAGGATGACGTGGGGACTATTTACTCACCGCAGCTGTTGGTGTGGCTACATATTTCAATACGCTGTTCGCATGGGTCGAAATGTAAGTGTTGCTCTACAGTGAGGAAATGAATACATTACAAAAATAAAACAATGAAAATGAAGCACGTATAATGTACATTGTTTACAAGGACATTTTAAGCAATAATTTGACGTCATGGTAACATCAGGAACACCGACAGAGTGTCCGATTCAGATTTTTGAAAAAGCTGCTTTGGGACAATGTCTATAGAAATTAAACGGAATTTGAAACATAAACAGCTTACCGTAGGAGGGCACTTCATAGTCACGCCTTTGTTAAAGTCTAGACTTGTGGTTTTACTGTTCATAGGCTCAATCTGAAACGGAGAACACAACACAAATTATTTGTGAGATACATGAAATGTAATCAGAGGCTTCTGTAAATATCGCACTTGAAAACTAAAAACAGCTTCATGACTAGGGCTGAGAAAAATGTCACAAAATCACGTCATGATATATTTTTCTGAAACAGCACGAACGTCATGACCTTTTCCTTTTTATTTATTTTTTTTAAATAATTGCCGGCTGTAATAAGATGCTTTGATCAATATTAAAAAAAAAACAAAACAGAAGTTTGATTTAGCTTCTTTTTTTTGGCGTTAAATATTTGCATTTATTTTTCATGAATGTTTTTTGAATAGAAAAAAAGAAATTAAAATAATTTTATTATGATTTATTATTATTCTGTTTTAATATAACACTACTGTATTAATGGCAGTTGGTTAGCAAACCTATATATTGTGATACATATTTTGTGATCATGTCCAAAATCACCAGAATATAGGCAAATGTCAGCTGCCATGAAGCTACGCTGGAGTTATCTTCTACATAAAACAGCATACTCCAAACAGCATACTCCAAAGCTATGATAAAATGTGTGCGCAATGAGATATTCTTAATTTCTCCGTGCAATCATGCTGCTTTATTAGATCAGTAACAGTGAAGAGTTAAGATGGTATTATTAATGTGATCATTCCTGTAGAACTCACCATGTTGTTCCAGAGAGCTCGGGCCATGAGAGTGTGAGATTTCTTACTGAGATGGAAACAATCTGCAGCGAAGAAGGAACGATCGGGCCTTCCATCCTGAGTGAGGTACAAAAATGATGATGAATGACTGAATGATGAAGAATCTTACAAGAAAATCTTTTTAATTTCAATTTTTAATTTTTCAGCTTGAACAAAAAGAATTGAGTGCTGTGTTTTTTTCTTACCGACAGCACCGGAAAGATCGTGTTTCTGAAAAACGGCTGTAAGACCACGGTGAAGTCTGAGCGAGTGTTATAGCGGCCAGAGGACACCAGGTTCCTTGTTACACTCTGAGAACACACACACACACACACACACACACATCATCATCATCATCATCATCACCTCAAACTTATCCTCTCTATATGATGGCTAATCTCATATACACATCAAATCATATTTATATCTATAATTCTGTATAATAAAACAAGACATTTTTTTAAGACTTATAAGTTTCTGTGTTAAATTATGGTCTTTAAAATTTCTTGAATCTACAATGTTTCCGCAATATTATAATCAAAGATTTTTACTGAAGATAATTTAAATCAGACAAATTAAAATCAAAGAAGTCGCACAGTCATTAGCATTGCACCAATGTGTTAATAGAAATAAAAATGCTGATTTTAAAATTTTGTTTAATTTTTATAATCAAAGAGGCAATGTGTTTTCTTGCATTGGATAAAATAAATAAATAAATAAATATAAAGTATGGCAGGTATATTAGAGTAATTGCCACTTTATTTCCAAGGAAACACTCCTACATGAGTTTCACTTTCTGAAATGTCAGAGAAACAGCTCAGTGGAATACATTTCATCTTTTAGCCTCACGCTGTGGGATTGGAAAAATAGTCGCTGGAAACAAATCATTAGGAGGTCATACGGAGCAAACTGGGATTAAAGTGCGATCAAAATTTGATTTTACAAATATATCGGCAACTCAGAAGTTTTCAGAAAGTAAAAAACTGAATTGAGAAGTTAACCTTGCGCGATTTCTGTCCCTTGACATTGAAAGGAAATGCAGGACACATTACTGGGGTATCAGATCGTCATTTTAACTTGTAATGGATTTGATTAGAATTAGATTTTAAAAAAAATTTTTTTTAAATAATTTTTTAAGATACACCGCTTTTTAAAAAAAACTTTCATATTACTTTTAATCTAACTGGATTGCACTGGATTGTTCATAATAAGCTCTTTATGCCTCCATTATATCCTTATTGGTTATGATTGCATTATTATTGTTGGAATTTATTATTCATTTTTATTATTCATTTATTTATCCAGTGCCCTGCATGTGGGCTCCTTTTTCTTGTCATCTGAAATGCCTCAGTAGAGTTTTCCTGTTATACAAAACTATAATAAAATAAGCCAAAGCACAGATTCAATTTTGTCATTACTAGGACAAATTCAATCAAAACTGAGTTTCATACTTGTGATTTTCTGTTGCTTAGGTAAATATGAATTCCTGTCCTCGAGCTAATTCACATCCATTTTAAGGAGAAAATATGCTGCAATCATCTGCATACCTGATATGCCTTATTTATATTTATTAACGCCTGCAGGTCTGAAGATCCTTCTGCAGGGTTCAGCACACAGGGACATATACTCCTGTAACACACAAACACACACAAGGACACTCAGAACAATTCAATATTACCAACATAATGTTACAACATAAAGTAAATCACATGGATGCCCTTGGCCTTTGAGCCCTTAAGAATCATTTAAAAAGCTTGATTGTATAAAGGGCATTGCTACATGGGCTTGGGAACACTTTGGAAAACTGTAGTTGTTAAACATAGTTAGTCACAGCAATGTCAACAAATGCAAAGCAAAAGCCACCAACAACAAAATATCTGTGGTCTGATGAGTCATGGACATTGTGTTCTTCAGGCTAAAGAGGAAAAGGACCATCCATATAGTTACCATCGCAAAGCTCAAAAGCCGTGGGGTAACACAGCCCCAAAGTATGGGGGTGTGTTAGTACACATGGCATGGGTAACTTGCACACCTATGAAGACAGCATTTATGCTGAAAGGTACATACAGGTTTTGGAGCAACATATGCTGTCATCCTTGCTAATTCCAGCAATACCAAGCCACATTCTACACATTACAACAGTGTGGCTTCGTAGTTAAACAGTGTGGGTACAGAGATCCCGGACTGTTCAGCGAGTCATATATCAAAAAGGAATCGGGAAGAATTTCACTTTCAAAACGTCAACAATTAGTGTCCTCTGTTCCCAAACACTTACAGAGAAAGAAAAGGTGATGTACAGTAACACAGTGGTTAACATGCTCCTGTCCCACGTTTGTTTGGAAGGTGTAGCAGGCATCCAATTCAGAATGAGTTCATATTTATAAAAAGTAAATAACATTTATCAAGTTTGAAAGGTAAATATCATATCTTTGTATTGTATTGAATATAGGTGGAAAAATCAAATCATTTAAAGTAAAAAAAAAAAAAAACCTTTATAAAAAGTAAATACATAAAAACCTTTGCAAATTTTTTATGAACTATAGTCAGTCTCTATTTATTATTTAAGCATTTTTTAATTAATTAAATTGAATAAAAAGCTCATGATATTTGTGGTATCTCAGAAAAGCATTTTGTGTCATAATTTATCACAATATTGTTATCACATCATCATACATGTATTGGCCAGCTCTTTCGTGAACTATTGCTGCTTTAAGAATCGAGCTGATGAACACTTGCCCTGCTATAAGACTTGATGCATAAGGTGTGTAATATTTTGTCTTATGAACTGAATGAACATTCACTTACTTGACCACCCAGGTGGGACAGCCGAGGCTGGAGTGCTGATGCAGCCCGCGCAGTGGGGCGATGTTGAAAATTTCCACCAGGTTCACTATAGCACGAGGAACCTACACAACAACATAAAAATTCTAAGAAACACACACACATACGGGCACAGAAAATGACCTATTGTGCACTAGGTTCTAATCATAATTACTGTCTATTATTATAAGTCTGTGATTAACCCTCAGCACTGCCAGGGACCCAGCGCTGGACTCTAGAGCATTAAATCACTTTGGATAAAAGAAATGTAATGTAAATGTAATGTAGCTGTCTGTCTATAATCTAGCTCTTACTGGCGTACTGTTTTCATCCCCAGTTTGCTTTAATGACTCATTCATATACTGATTGTACTTCTATTCATTCCTTTGTGCCTTCAACCCAGCACAGTAGGGGTGTAAGTCTCTCAGTCTGGGGTGATATGACAATGACAGATGTGTGTAAGATTTAAAGCAGAGACTGATTTAATACAGTGCGGCTTTGCAAAATAAATTTAGCTTCACTGAGACTGAAGCAAAGATCACACCTTACTCACTGCAGTTAATACACAGTTAGGAAACCTTCTCCACTGACATAAAAGCCACACCTGCTTCACTGAAACATATGAAAACCAAAGCTACACTTAAACTGGGACTGAGAGCACAGAAGCCACTTCTCCTTCACGTGGACCGATGGAAACAGAGGATACACGCCTGTACACAAACCACACCTCCTTCATTGGAACTCACAGATGTAGAGACCATGCTTCCTTCACTGACAGATATTTAATCCATGCCTCCTTCATAGAGACTGACAGACACAAAGGCCACACCTCCTACACTGAGACTGACACATACAAAAGCCACGCCTCCTTCACTGAGACTGACAGACACAAAGGCCACACCTCCTACACTGAGACTGACACATACAAAAGCCACGCCTCCTTCACTGAGACTGACAGACACAAAGGCCACACCTCCTTTACTGAGACTGACAGACACAAAAGCCACGCCTCCTTTATAGAGACTGACAGACACAAAAGCCACACCTCCTTTATAGAGACTGACAGACACAAAGGCCACACCTCCTACACTGAGACTGACAGACACAAAAGCCACACCTCCTTTATAGAGACTGAAAGACACAAAGACCACGCCTCCTTCACTGAGACTGACAGACACAAAGGCCACACCTCCTACACTGAGACTGACACATACAAAAGCCACGCCTCCTTCACTGAGACTGACAGACACAAAGGCCACACCTCCTTTACTGAGACTGACAGACACAAAAGCCACGCCTCCTTTATAGAGACTGACAGATACAAAAGCCATGCCTCCTTTATAGAGACTGACAGATACAAAAGCCATGCCTCCTTCACTGAGACTGACAGATACAAAAGCCACGCCTCCTTCACTGAGACTGACAGACACAAAAGCCACGCCTCCTTCACTGAGACTGACAGACACAAAAGCCACGCCTCCTTTACTGAGACTGACAGACACAAAGGCCACGCCTCCTTCACTGAGACTGACAGATACAAAAGCCACGCCTCCTTTACTGAGATTGATAGACACATGTTTTTTTATTTTCAAATAACACTTCAGATCTGCTTCACCTTTTGATGCAAAATGTCCAAAGCGCTGCGGATGTTTTTCATAAAATTATCAGCAGAGTAAAGGTTCTAAAAGAAAAAAGAAAACATGATATGAATTACAATAAAATAAATTCAAAACTTTATTAATCAAATATCCATAAATATCCTAATAAAAGTCAGGTGTACCGGGTCAGAGCACTGGTCACACAGATCATTTCCTCCGATGAACATCGTGATGACCTTCCAGTCAGTCTGGAATTTAATGCGCTGAACAGAGAGAGAGAGAGAGAGAGAGAGAGAGAGAGAGAGAGAG
>JAOVYU010000002.1:24721070-24731409 GCA_025674565.1 Synodontis membranacea
TAGAAAGTAGGCACAAAAAAAAGTAGCGAAGTAAAGTACAGATACCCGAAAATTCTACTTAAGTACAGTAACGAAGTGTTTGTACTTTGTTACTTCCCATCTCTGGTCTCCGTCTTAGTCCTGTGATAGATTGATGACCTGTCCAGGGTGTACCCTGCCTCTGGCACGAAGGCAGCTGGGATTGGCTCCAGCTTCCCCTCGACCCTGTCGGATAAGTGCTATAGATAGCGAATGGATGGATGGATTTCGTGTTACATTCTCGGCTTCACTCTGGATTTGTTTTGTTGTACTGACTGTGGATTCATTATTCCCCGGACGACAGGGAGAGGTGACAGAGCTGAGCCACTTTTGTCGGTCAGAATGTAGTTTTTCTAGGGTAGACTTGTCATAATTGTAGTCTGTGCTTCGTTCTTGCTCTTGACAGAACTTTTCTTCCAGTCTTTGACAGAGTTTTACTCATGGCTGATTTAAATATTCATGTCGGTCGCCCTGCTAAATCAGGTTAATGATTTCAAGGTGGAAACCTTGCCCCTGGTGGAGGAATTTAACTATCTTCGGATCTTATTCATGAGTGATGAAAAGAGAATGTGAGTCTGATAAATGGATCACATCAGTGGCAGCAGCTTTATAGTAGCTGCACTCCATCAGTCACATCCCTGGTCATATCATCTCTATCCTCACCTGTAGTCACCTGTAGTCACCTGTAGTCATTGGTACTGACTGAAAGATTTAGATGGAAAAAACGAGGTTCCTCCACCAGCGTTCTGGGCTTTCCCTCTGTTACAGGGTGAAGAAGTCAATCCCAGTAGATCCTCGGAGTGAAGCCTCTGCTCCTCTGAATTTAGAGTAGGGTTAGGGTTAGTATTTGGGCACTGTAAAAAGGGTTCCCCATGGTCATGTCTCAGTGGAGCAGTATTAGGCAGGTGGCACTGGAGGGAGACCTCAGGGCAGACCCAGGAACTCACAGTCATATTGAAAAGCTGTTCAGTTGGCTGTCAAATCCGAAAAGGGAAATTTCTCACACAATTGGCCAAAAATTATTTTCGACCCAATTAAGACCAAGACTCTTGCTTCCCAGCCCATACTTTTATTTTAGACTTTTAATAAGATCAACCTTGAAGCTGTTTCATTTTCTGGGTTAACTGAACTACTAATAAGCACAAAGGCCATGACTTTCCACTTTGGAAATGACATCCTCACAGCTGTTTCACACAACAGGCCTTTTTAATCTGAATCTAATTAATGCCTGCCTTTCTTCTGGTTCTGTTAGCTTGAAATGTACTGTAGTGACAATTCTTAAAAAAAGAAGAAGAAGAAGAAGAAGAAGTCTTGATGATAACATTTTAAGTAATTGACACATTTCGAAATTGCCATTTCCCCCCCCGAAAATATTCTGGAAAAGGTTATCTACGCTGAACTTTTGAACTTTTACTGACATTTCACGAAATCTCATGGAATTTGACCTCCTCAAGACCACTTACTGCCTGCTGCTGACTCCAAAAAAAAAAAATATGTAATTAAATCATTGTCACGGATTTCTGCTGTTACTATAGAGACAAGACCCATGAGCTTACGTTCTGGACTCTTTTCCTAACCATATTTTTTTCTGGCCTTGATGGGAAAAGTCATGAAGTCAAAAAGAGGTGAGAAAGAGAATTGATAAGGATGTAAGAAAAGACAAAATATACCAGTTTGGTAAAAAAAAAAAAATTTCCAGTAGACTCACTTCCTTGGCTTCTGTGTCCCATGATACAACAGTTTTTCAAAAAACATGGCGAAAAGCGGAAGTGGCTTTGACTCGAGCTCCAAATATGAATGTAAAATAAATGATAAATAAATTGCATATTTTGTTGCATTTCATGTTTTTTTGTTAGCTCATTAATATAAATGAATGGCACGTTTGCTAGATAAGACGTTGCTAGCTACTGTAGCACTGGCTTGTCGCAATACCCGAGTTTTCTGATTTGCTGCCACCAGGCCCATGTGTGATGTAGATGTGACGACATGGATGTACTATATTTTATTTTCTGTTTTTTTATTTTTTTTTTTTGGCGAACATACCACGTGGACCATGGACGTATACTGGGCCAGTATGCAGTGTGTAATACACCAGTACAGAGTGCTGAACGCAGCATATACTGGATCTTCTTGTGGAATATATATTGTGTGTTCTTTAAGTCTTGCATGTTACCTCGAAGTTCATCCTGCGGATTACAGTAGCTCATGTGATAACGCCGCCTGGACCTTGACTGCTGCTCTGTTTCATGCAGGTTCCTGAACTGCCCATAATAAACAGCACATGGGTATCTTGTTAAGGTGTTGTCCAACCTGTACGTGCTTTTCTTCCTACCCTAAGCACAGAACTGTCGCATTAAATCAGATATTTCTTCTCCTCCTTTGCCATGGCATTCCACAAGGTTCTATTTTAGGATCTGCAATCTTTCCTCTGTGGATTCTCCCATATGGTAGTTTAAATATGCACGTAAATATGCAGATGACATCCAACTGTATCTTAATTATGCTTCTGAATAATTTGCCCCATTGGGAGCATATACAGGGGGGAAAAAATATAGGAGCATCTGTGACTGTGTTTAAAAGCAAGACTTACAGTTATGTAGAACATGTCGTGGGCATATTTAAAAACCATATGGGAGCATATAAAAAGGAAAGAGGATGGGTCCTAAAAGAGAACCTTGTGCAGTCTTCTGCATAAATAAGCAGACAACATTCAAATATATCATCCTTTGAAACACAAAAGCAGCTTGCTAATAGTTTTCTAGAAGATATTAAGAATTGGTTTTGGTTTTAAGAATTTCTTGGCACCAATTTTGAATAAATCTACTCTGTTTTCAGAGTTTTATCCTCCTTGGAACCAATCCCAAACTGAAAATATTTCTCTTATTTCATGACCTCAAGAAAAAATAATTTATGCATTTATTTCTAATTGCTGTGACTAATCTAATTCACCTTATAAATGGGTCTTTTGTGCAGTTAGTAGAGAAAACTGCTGCCTGATTGCTCACTGGCACCAAGAAGAGAGAACACATTATATTATTACTAGCGCTTGCATGGCTTTATTGGCTCGCAGTTCACTCGGGGTTCAGTTTAAATCTCTTATTTGCTTTTAAAGCCCTTAATGGATCGGTGCCTCATATTTATAACGTGCGGTTACAGACGGGACATGAGCGTATATACTCACTGTCTATGTTTTTAGGTGCAATCTAAGAATCTAAATCAGTCTCCACAGCATGGGCCAGCATACAGGAAGGCAAAGGCAAAAAGAGAGATGATGCATAACCACAATAATCAAAATGATAACAGGTACAAGTCTGAAAATGAGAAGAAACAGGAACAAAAATCAGGGTTTAATAATGTAAAAAAAACAAAACAAAAAAAACTTCACAAACACATCAGGACATAAAAACATTCCCGGACTGAACTGAACTGTATTAGAACAGGACGGAAAACAAAAGCATGTGTTAGGAAATTTGTCTCCTGGGACGGAAATATTCTATAATACTGTGGATTTATTGACACTTTTGATTAGTCAAAGGTTTCTTTGTGCTCATCTTTGCATAAATTGGTCACTCCGAGAGCACGCTTGAAACTTGGTCTGTGCTGCCTGACTGTGAAACACTCTCTTACACAAGTCCCATCTGTTTCCATTTTTGTCTGGGTTTAAAGTCTCATCTTCAGGCTTCGGGGTCATTTCACTCAGTTATGATCCTTCCTAAGCAAAAATGATATGCAGCTCTGGGCTGTGCCTGAAACTCTGTCCTGGATCCTGCTCATATACAGATCTTAATGGAAAAGCAACAAGTAGTACTTGAAAAATAATACTTCTTTGGTGAAAATTTCCAGTATACAACCAGCGCTCACTGCATCCCATGATGCAACACACACTCGAATTTGGACAGGTTTAGATTTTTTCTTTTCCAGTTTTCCAGTTTCCTCGTGTACCTCGTTTGCTCTGCTGCTTTAAGAGTTATTGCACATGTCGTGTCATTTGTAATCTCTCTTTATGCTTTATTCTTTGTACAACCCTTCGCCGAGTACATGTTATTTTAAATGTGCTTTCTAAATACATTTTACTCATCGCTCTAGCCGGGTGCCTATGATTCAGACAGCTGTGAGAGAGAAACACATTTGTTCTGTCAGAGTAGAAGGCCAAGCCTCGAGCAATATAATTTTATATGAGGGCTGGGATATGGCTCTTATGAACTTATAGATTTGTAGGCTACTCTTTATTAGCTAGCCCCAAATGAATTTTTATAACTTGGTGCATATGGAGCGAATGAAACTGATTATAGGGTGTGTACTGTATGTCTGACTTGGAGAGACTGGATTTCTTCCAAACCTAAATAAACAAATGGACGCGTGGCTTTGCCGATGCTGTAGCTACAGTATCATATGCAGGAATTTTCATCAGTGCTGGAATATACAGGTTCTGTATGATTTCAAACCAGGAGCCTTAAATACTTTATGATTTGATTTTGGTTGTTTGGTTGTAGGAAGTCTTTTAAATCTTTCATATCATCACCTCATTCAATTCCATTCCAAAACATGTGCTTCAATGCTCCTTGCTCACGTCACATGCGCAACAAAGTCCAGCCTATTGTCTATGTCTATTTTTTTCCAACTTGTGCACGCGAGTGAAGCCATCTATAATTGGCAGATCACTACACACGAAACAGACTTGGTAATGAAGGCTTAAGGGCAAACGAGTTCCAGCAACACGAGCTCTTCTTTTTCGTCTTTGTCTTCTCGTTTGTGGGTGGCTCATATCCAGTCCCTTGCAATCCCTTCCTTTTTTTTGTGACAGTTTGGCAAAATCTTTTAGCTTGGCACCTTCTATGACGGAGTCTGGAGTGTGTGTGTGTGTGTGTGTGTGTGTGTTTTCTACTTACATATGTTTCATTGCATGTTGTACCTGTATAACGATGCATGTGACAAATAAAAAATCTTGAATCTTGAACACGGACTCTTGGATTGAACACGGACGTACAGCGTCATCATCATCATCATCATCATCACCATAGTGAAATATAACAGGAAAATAGTGCTGTTTTTCTCTTTAATTACTTTTTATTCGAAAAAAAAAAGGAAAAGAAAATTATAACTCATGAGTGTGCATAACTGTAGAAAATGTTTTATGAACATTTTTAGTCAAGACTTTCTTACTGCAAACTGCAAAATCTTTGAGTTTGGCATTTAGAAAACAGCCATGAGGAATTCTCTTTGTCCATTTCGTTCCAAATTTACAAACCATCTTTGTGTATATATATATTTATATTTATATGTCTAGAGAGAGATTTTTACACCCTTTAATATCAAAGCCAAAAAAAAAAAACATCTAGAATATTCAAAATACACTCTGACTTCACCACCTGTTCCGCTATTTACAGATATGTACAGTATTAATAAAGTCAGAATCTCAGAGGAATGGGAAAATCTGCCTCTGAGACTTTACTTCCTCAATAAAGCATCACTGTTCGTTCCAGAAGTTACGATGTCCGGTTGCTGTTATAGCTGTCACACTGAACAGTACAGTATATTGGGGATGCCATTACTTTAGTTAGCGGCTCAGTTGCTCGTATGACGTAGGAGTGAATTCGTAGAATGTTTTCATTTGAATGTCTTTTTTTTTTTTTTTTTTTTTTAATTGGGTGGTACAGTTTCGGCTGCATGATGTCATCCTTGATGTTGTGATGTCATATCGAGGTGCCGTGATTGGTATCCATGGCTCTGCTGGGCACTGGCTGGTATTTAACTGGCATTTTTATGGGACTTTGGTGTAAAATTCCTCCGTTTGGTGCCCGATGTTTACAACGTGACGGAGGGGGCAGCGTGGAGCTGGAGAGGGGGAGGGGCATGTTTCTGCTGGCCACACTCCCAGCACTACTTTCCGAGAAAAGCGAGGGAACAGACAGAGCACCGGGAGGAAACGGGGGCATGGCATCATGGGAGTCCTGACGCTGACAGATGGTGCCAATGTCTAGAGTGGAGACGTCCAGAGGTGAAGCAGGGAGCTGTTTATGCGATAAATCATCATCGCTAATGAGCCCACTGAACCGCTGCTGGACCTGCTCCAAGTCCACCTCTTTATCCTGAGGGACAGACGGAGACAGTGGTAAAGAGACACACGTCATTATCACAATAGACACACATCATTAACGGAGCAGAAATCCGAGCGAAGCGCGAGCGGTTTGGGGGGTTTATGTGCATGACAGTGACAGCTGTGTGATCATAAGAGGGCACTCGACAGCTAAATCTCGTCATAACTCTGTACGTCACGAAGAATTATTTTTACAGAAGCTGTTTGTTTAGCCTTAAATCATTTTTTGGAATTACTTTCATTTTCCCCTTCAATTTCTGCCAAAATCCGACTACCTGGGAAGGTGAAGCCTCAACGCGTGTCATCCTTCACATGTTGATATGTCGAAGTGTTGCTCGTGCTGCGTCACAGGGCAGTGCAAGCACTCGAGTGATATCTGAACTCTTCCATATACATGAGCTCACAGCTCATTTGGCTGACACTTTTATCCAGACTGACGCACATGTGAGACAGGACACGACTGAGCAGATGAGGGATTAATGGCCTTGCTCAAATGTTAAATTGGGCTCGATGGGTAACCCAAAGCCTGCACCACTGTGCCAGTACGACTGTTGTTCTTTATTTATGGATTTGCATTCCCTTTGTTGGTACCAAATTTCTAGCCCAGACGTCTGGGAAAAACAAGCAGATAATGGATCCAGGTTATCAGATTTGTTTCCCAGCGAATAACAATTAGCTATCATGGTCAGCTGTATTTTTTCTTTTTCTTTTCTTTTTTTGTTTTTTAATTCTACCCCTAGTGCCTTTCATAAAACAAACATTTTCATTGAATATGTTTGTTTAAATGTAACATACTCCATTTGGTTCATATATTGCTCGGTGAAGTGAAGCATGTTGATGTTGCGGCGTGCTGTTATTTTCTGCCACCTGCTGCAGTACACACATGCGTCGAGGACATGGTCTGTTTGTTGATAGCAATGATTTTTTTTTTTTTTTTTTTTTTTCCTTCTTACTATATTTCCAGAAATAGGAATATGAAAGAAATGATGGAACTGGAGAGCATACAGCACAGTTCGAATGCATAGTGCTTTCATCCTGCAAAAATGAAGATACCTGACTGACGTACTGTAGCAAGAGACACAGCTCCTAGCAAAAATGTCAGCCAGAGTCATTCTGCCGTTTCGTTCAGCGTGCAAACACATGCGGCTTTATCATCACAGAGTGTCAGGACAGGATAAAAACCCATGCCCTCGGAGTGATAAAAACGCTCACTTATTTATTATTTTTATTCATGGTCGTTTTTTTTTTTTTACATTAGGTTTTTCATCTTTTAGATTTGAATCTTTTTTAGCCTAGTTAATTGGACTATCGTACAAGCGCCGTATGGGAGTGTGCAGCACACTGGAGCTTTCTCTTGCTTGGCAGACTAACTAATGAATGTATAATTTGTGCACCCTTTCTCTTGATATACTGGTTATTTTGTTCTCCCCGGAGCAAGTTCATGTCGGTGTGACTAACTAAATATTCCTGAATTGTTTCCGTGAGACCATAAGAAGAACGAGCACATTGGAGGATATGAACGTACAACCAGCAATCTCTATCAGCAACGCTCTGTGGGGCGCCTGATAAGTGCAGACTCAACAGCTTGCACTGGTAGTGCTGGAGACGAGCACTTAGCGTGTCCCAGACTGAAAGCGACGGCTCACTCGGTGCGGTTTTAGAGCATTCCAGGCATCCTGCCCACTCTGACGACATCCTGACAACACACCTGAGGCCTCTCAAAGCTTTCTTCTTCAGTGCATGTTCATGTTTAAACTGGATCCCTAATGGTTCCCTATCATCCCATAATGTTCGTTCCTTCCTGACGCATCTGGTCCACAGCGCTCCGGCAGAGGCAGGTTCTCACCACTGGATATAGCATTTGTATTTTTAAAAAGCGGTCTATGTCCAAAACCCATCCTAGGTTTCTTACAGACCACTGAATAATCTTTTTGCATGCTTCTACTCAAGAAAATCCTGGCAACCTACAGTACAATAGAAGGTACGGATGATATACACTATAAGGCCAAAAGTATCTGGACACCTAACCCTCACTCCCATGTGTGATCCTGAAAAAACATAGTGCACTTTGCTATTTTCTATCTTATATCCAGAAAATCAAAAACTTGAGTCTACATGTAACTTTCTTCTTGCAAATACTGAAATAAATTTTGGACTTGAGTCGTCAACTCAGCCGTCCCTACATGCTCGTAGTGAAAGCCCTTTAAATACACGTACAGTAGTTCTATTTGCCGTTACTCTTATGCACTTGCTGTTGTCACCTCTGGTTTGTTTATAAGCGATCCAAATATATACTCTAAGTCTTACATTCAGATTTCTGTAAAGCTGCTTTGTGACATCGTTTTTTTTTATTAAAAGCCATATACAGATAAAATATGAAGACTATGAAATCTATAGTCGCACAGAAATGCATACGTCACAGTTATGTTACGGTAAACTATTGACCAGTCTGCTGAAGGTTAACCACAGGTTAACGGCTCTGAAGAAAGGAAACCGAGCTGCCACTGGCCTCTGCATTCAAGGTTAAAAAGACACTGAAACGAGGAGGCTTTGCGGCTTGCTCTCAATGATAGACTGTCAGGGTGGGTTAAAATGACTTCTCTTGCTAACATTGAGGGAGCTTGCTGGAGCATCTCATCTCAATTACAATTCGCTGGGGCCATTTCCTCCATGAAGGGCATCATGCACTTGGGGCAATTTCGTTTGTCCTGCGAGGGGAGATAGCATACACTAGAACAATGGTGATGTGGTAGAGGTACCACAGTAAAAAAAATAAAAATAAAAATAAAAATAAAATAAATTCCCAAGGTATAAGCCAAAAAAACAAAAACAAAACCAAAACCTCAAAAAACCAGGTGTGATCAGGATCAATTTCCAACATCAGGCACTGGCTCAAGTTAACACTGAATATGAACTCAAATCTTTGGCCTTTGATCCTTAATCATCAGCTGGTTCGCTCTGAGCTTGGGCTGAATCTTGTCAATGCCATAGGTACAGTCAGATGTACACATAAATAATGAAGTTGTGTTTTCACAGGAAACAAGAGTGACGGCAAGCGCCGAAGAGATGTTTTGTGTGTACCCCGGAGCGATGACTATTCCAACGAAACCTCACTTAACCCCGATGGCAGTTCCGTCTGGACAGACACATCACACTGCTTTCAAACACAACTGAAAAATGTGCTCCTACTAGCAGATACCTCCTGAAAGATCAGCTTGTGCTAGACAGTAGCTGGATTTAATCCCAGAAGCCACAGTTACTCTGGGTGGTGTGGGTGTTCTCTGGTGAGTTAGCCCATGCCAACTCTCCTCCTGGACTCCATCTGAATTGGCTCCATGAATGGTACCAGACCTGGGTGAATTTGTTTTAAACTTCAAATTTTCATAATGATATCTCAGATTATTAGGAAGTTGGAGCCAGGGCACAGGGTCAGTCCTGGAACAGAGACGGTCAAGAATGTTGTTCAAGGCCCAACGGTGGAAACTTGGCAGCTCCAGGGCTTGAACTCATGACCTTCTCATGATCAGTAGCCCAGAGCTTTCATCACTGAGACACAGCTTCCTCCAAAATCCAACACACATAGTAACTGTGAGCTACAGATCTGCTATCAACATTATACCCCATCTCTGGACTCAAATCAAGGGCTAGTGAAGAATCTCTGAAGAACAGGTTCATACACTCTTTGTCCTCACCTATGTTGGAGGATTTTTCATGACTAAAAATGTCCTGTGATTAAAATGTAATGTGATTAATGATCCCACCGCAGACAGTGGCTGGCCAACACTCTGGCAATATTTCAGGCATTTTAACGGCACAGCCTGGGACTCCTTCAACTGCTCAGTCATTCCTGTGCTTTCTTATCATCACAGACACTCTTTTACAGACCGTAGTATCACTGCTCTTGTTAATGTGAACTCCAGACCGTCAGCCTTCCACTTGACTTGTATGAGGGAAAGTGTGTACTGTATTTCATCATCTATCATCTATCTAACACTATTGGAAATTAAACATCTGGAGTTTCTTGTGTTTCGTTACAGAGTCTAAACTCTATAAATCTGTTTCTAGATTCTATATAGTAATTACTGAGAATCTTAAAATGAACCAATTTCCAGTTTGACTAAAATTTTCAAATTTTGTTTTTCAGGGGTAATGCAGGATGATGACAAGAATAACACTGTTAAAGTTAAATTCATTTTGTAGAGAAAACGACTCTCAGGACTATAT
>JAOVYU010000002.1:24909779-24921949 GCA_025674565.1 Synodontis membranacea
ATTTTGAAAACGTAACCTGAATGTATGGTTGAATTGTTTAAAGTGGATCTTGTGTGATGCTGAAATTATAATTTGTTTTGTTAATAAATGGTGAGGTAGAAGGTTTAGGCAGTGTAATATGGTGAGCTCATTTCTAGAAGTCCAGTTGTTTTCTTGGTGATAGGCTAGCTAGGGCAGTTAGAATATAATAGAATATATAAAATGTATGATATTGCCTTATTGTGTTTTATAGTTTGGGGTGGATTGCTGAGGATGAACACAGAGAGCAGAACGTTGCAGAGCAGGAGATGTAAAAGCTTTTGGGTGATTTCTTTCCGGAACAGGTGAACTGGTGTACACATCCAAAGGGCATGGATACAGTTATTAGTATTATAGTATTATAGTATTATAGTTATCTGATTCTGTAATCCTAATAATGTTTTGTATTCTTTCTACATATAACCTTAAATTAAAGAAGTTGTATGATAAAGTTGTACATTAAACATAGTTTTTAATCTAAGAATTGTAGCCTGATTTCATGTTGCAGTGTTTTTCCAAATCATTGACCAGCAGAGATGGTGTCTTTATTGGCTAATAAGCTTTTTTTCCCTCTCAATTTATTACATTTTATTTTCTCAATTTATTGAGTGTTTCAAGTGAGATTCCAGTGAGTATTGTATTCATTAAATAAAAATAACCTTGCCCTATGCTGCATTTTTCAATTATTTTTGAAAGATGTTATTTTTGAAGACATGATGCAGATACATGTGCTCAAGATTAAATATTTAGTTTATCGGAATGGTTCATGGGAACAAATTCAGCATTTGCAAATGGGTTTTATTGGTGACAGCTTATAAAAGGGTGGGTCAGAAAGATTATAATTTAACACACTCCATACACATGAAGGAAGAGGTTATAGCACTGAGCAGGGGCCGCTCGGTGGTCATGTGAGCTGAGAGGAATAAAATCTCACTTCTGTCAATAGTTCAATGATAAAACGTATCACAAGGTCTTATGGCCTAACATGAAGATCTCTCTCTCTCTCTCTCTCTCTCTCTCTCTCTCTCTCTCTCTCTCTCGTACACACACACACACACACACACACACTTTACTCATTTATTAGTTGCACACAATGATTTTTTTTTTTAAATTTTTGTACCAAGGTCTTTTGCTGCCTCAGCAACTGAATTTTCCCTTGGGGATCGATAAAGTACATCTATCCATTCATCGATCCTAGAGTTATGTCAACCTTTGGACGTAAAGTGTCTTGGAGTGGAATGTGAGAAACACACAATTCAGTCTGTTACACATATAATAGAACAAAAGATGTTGGATTTCACATTGTAAATGTTTTACTATATTAATGTTATTAATTATTATGCCAGAACACTGCTTTTCTAAATTCTGGTTTGTCATATGTTGTCGATTAATTTCAGTAACCTTTGCTACAGTTGCCACAGTTCATCACGGATTCTCGGAAAGATCTCTTTTTACTGTTCTTTTACTGGTGAAGAATGATTATGTAACATACATCTTCGATTGAAAAACAAAAACAGGATTTAATTGTACAAGTTAAAATTTATTAATATTTTGGGTTTTCTGGAATCAACACGGGGTCAAAATTATACATACTGTACAACACACCTAATATTTTTTAAACATCCCTCAGTGATCAACAAGCTTCTGGCAGAATTCTGGCTGGATATTTGTCCACTCTTCTTGGCAGAATTAAATTAAATTTGTGTGTCTCCTGGCACGGACCTATATTTAAAAAATTTTTAAATAAAAAATTCGATAGGCATGAGGTCAAGCCTTGTTTAAAACGTAATGTTAGCCTGCTTTATATATTCCAAAACCAGCAATGATGTGTGTTTGGAGTCATTGTCCTGTTGGACACCTGATTGTGTCCATATTTCAACTGTCTAGCTGATGTTGTGAAGTTATCCTGAGGAATTCTGTCTGGGCAATACACCAGTTCCACTGGCAGCAAAACAACTCCACAGTGTGACGCTACTACCACTATGCTTAACATGTTCCCCTAATATTTTGTAACATCTCTTTGTTCAATACAATATACATGTCTATAAATATACATGTTATGGAGAATTTACACGCATACCACTCATTTGTACCACAGTTCAATGGGATATAAAGGCCATTGTGGATTACATAACCCTGCTAAGCAAAACTTCTGGAATACAAACAGGTGAGATCAATAAGTAATATTAAACTTCAGCACCTGTTCCATTCCCACAGTTATATCTCTTTTACAACGTTTTCCAGGAGATGAGCATCATAAGGAAGTTCTTCACGTCTCCCAATTTGTCTATATATAAACCTCCGTAGAGACAAAAATTCTGCAACTGAGACAAGATGGAGTTTGGATTCGTTCTATTGTTACTCAGCTCTGCTCTTTTCGGGCACAGCTCCGGCTTCACAACCTGTAAGTTACTTTCTGCAATTAGAAAAGTGCTGAACTTTTAATTTGCCTTAATCTTTTGAATAGTTAGTTTAGTTTCTTGCTTCTTTAATTAGAGTAGCAGAAAATTGTTGCACATTTTAATTTTTGAGAATCTGTTCATCGTGATTTTGTTCAATACTTCTGAAATACTTCTAAATCTGATAATATAAATGAGATGGAATAAAATACCCCATGTCATGTTGTTATGGGAAAATATTCAGCACTGTGTTGGTGTGATGAGGTGGAATCACTGTTACAACCCAGAAGTTGACAATTTTCCTATTATAGCTCTACTACCAGAGCTGCTGTTATTGAGAATGAATCAATACCTTCTGATCAATCAGAATCCAGAATGCAGCAGTGCTGTGGTATAAGGTGTATCTTAGATTCATGTTTAAATGCAGTTCAGTCCATGATTATTAATATGATTTATTGATTTATTTTGACTTAAACTTTATCTGTTTAAACAGATTATGAAACTACAACAGATGATATGATGACAACCACAGGTAAAGGTTTAATGTTGTCTTTCTTACTCCATTATCTATAGTTATAACACACACACACACACACACACACACACAACTGTTGTATTTTCATTAATCGTGTAGTGGAAGGAGAATTACATTAGTATTCTAAATATATATTATATGTTTTTTAATATATGTTTAACTTCCTAAATGAAATTAGGAAAATAAACATATATTAAAAATCATATATTTAGATGAATGTTAATAAATAATAAATTCCTACTAATACATTCCCACTAATAAATTCCTATGTATTTTTTATTTTTTTTTTTATTTTTACATTCTAGGGTTAAGTGTTCACCTTTCATTTTTTTCATTATTGTATTTATTATTATTATGGTATATTACCATAGAGACATGATTGTATATTATTGCAATATAAATTGAATGTTAAAATTGTATTTCCATATGCTTTTTTTTTTAACTTCATAACAATGTCATGTTTACCTGCTGGGACTCAACAGCAGGTGTGTAAATATATGTAAATGAAAATCACCACAATTCACGTTGTATATGCATTATAAGAAGAGTTAAACACAAAAGGTTTTTTTTATTTATTTTTTTTAATTGGCTCCTGTCCTATTCTCGTATAAATGTAATTTATCATTTCAGAAATATGTATGTATGTTTCAGAAATATTTATGTAATATAATAGTGATATTGTTTTATTTACTGTTATTGTTATTTATTGTTTTTTAAACCTTTTATTGTGTTGTTTCACATTGTGTTGTTTACTGTGTTGTTGTCTTTTAATTCTAATCATCTTATTAGCTGTGTAATTACCTGGTTGTCTTTTATAGCTGATTATTCCTGCATGTATAACTGCGGCAACAATCTCGGTGCGTGTTCCTGCGCCAGCTCCTGTCAGTACTACGGAACCTGCTGTCATGATTATTACGGTGAGAACAAAGTAGAAGTAAAAAAAAGAAAAATAAAATCTGGGTAATTTAAGATATCTTAATTAATTAATTAAAGATTCCATGACTTTATGATGTATAAGATAAAAAAAATGAAAAGAGTTAGTGACAGTGTGAAATCTGCAGTAGTGTGGTACACTTTACTAAAATGACATAAAACTGACGTATATAATATAAATAATGTTAAATCTTTATCATTTTCCTTATAGATTACTGCGCCTCCACACATTTTCCAACAGAAGCAACAACAGGTACATTTCCTCTGGAAAGATTAAACACTGAACACGTCTCAGCATGCGGCCAATGTTATCATGCCCCACTGCTCATTACTGAAAGTGTGTTGTGCATGAGCACAGTGTTTCAGCTGATCATTTGGTTAAACTTGCGCTGAAGGGCCGGCTGCATGCTCAGCAAAGGAAGACTGCTAGGAGAAATACTGACCTATACAAAACAGCTACAGGATGATACAGTATATGGAATGTGTCAGAAAGGGCTGTAATTGTCATATGTAATAAACACACAACAATGTTAATTATAAAGAAAAACATATACTAGGACTGTGTGTTAAATTTAATTATTCCTCATGTAGTGCACTGCTCCACCCATTGGCCCCAATGTAAACGCCCATGCTTAAACATATCCAAATTCAATTAATATTTCACTTAATTAGTTTATGATTATTAAACCTATTTATATATAGATAACTATCTATACTAGAAAATAGATTATTTCGCATATCTGAAGTGTGTATTTTTAGGTAGAGGCAACATTATCTGCCAAAAGAATAAAATAATTTCAAACTTGAAATTAGTGACTGTGAAATAAGAAAGAAATATGCTCTTAATGATCTTATGTTTTTTTTTTTTTATAGAATAAATCTCAGCGTTCAAGCTAAATCTCACTTCAAGCTAATTGTTTTGCCTGCTAAATGTTAGTTTGTGGATTAACCTGTTAACTGAAATTTTTAATTCAATATTATTTAATTGTAATAATCTTATTAGCAATAATTATGACTTTTTGTCTGTTGTAGCTGGTTCCTGCATGTATAACTGTGGCTACAATCTCGGTGCGTGTTCCTGTGACAGCTCCTGTCAGTACTACGGAACCTGCTGTCATGATTATTACGGTGAGAACAAAGTAGAAGTTAAAAAAAAACAAAACATCCGGTTAATATAGGCTAGATGTGTATTTTGGGATTTTATTCATTCTGATAACATTTGTATTTATTCTAAGATGTCTTTTTTTTGGTCAGTACGGTTTTACTGATTTTACGTCTCCTTTGTATTTTATTTCTTTCCTTTGTGTTTAGAGTGCACAGTTATAAACATTTAGAGATTTTATAATTAATCAGGGAAATAGCCAATGACAGGTTCCAAAAATACAGACTTACCGAAATGTGATGTGTAACTCATAAATAATGTCAAAGTTTTTTTTTTGTCATTTTCCATGTAGATTACTGTTTCACTACAACAACAACAATAACTACTATAGGTAAAAATTCAACACTTTTTCTCAGTTAAACTGCTCTGTCTCCTCCCCTTTACTCTTTATTTACTCTTCTGTTCTTTACTCTGTATTTTCTTCAATCTGTTTAATGAAATATTTTCTCGTTCACTTTTACAGAAACAACAACAGAAGAAATGCCGTCAATAGGTAAAGAATTAAGGGATTCACTGAGTTCATCCATTAGATGTGAGATTGTTGATTTTTTTTTTTTCAAATTCAATTATCTTTGTTTTTCAGACTATATAACCTGCAGGGATCGTTGTGGTTATGATGGTGGTATCTGTTCCTGCCTGAGCTCCTGTCAGTACGGTGGATACTGTTGCCAGGATTACTTCTGTGAGAAAAAAAAAAATTATGAAGTATTATACCTATTTTTAATGCTAACTTATTGGTACACATGATAGATGTGTATTTTTACTTTCGTTAAAATGCTGGCTGTTTTTTTTTATGGTTCTAGGTGAAAAATTTATTTGTTTTTCTTTTCTCCTTCATCACTTGTGAAAAGAGTGCAAATGGACATTGCATTTTCAATTTAGGAATATTTTAACCTTTTTTTTTTTATCTTTCTTTTAGATTACTGCCACAACGGTACTATAAGTCCAGGTACAGTTCCTCTATAAAGTCCTCCATGACTCTTCCATTGTGTGTTTACATAAACATTACAACTTTACATTTTATCACTCTTTTAAACTGACTATGTACTGACCACAGAAGAATTATTAGAATATTATTCTTGAATATTAGCATATGGATTAATGACAGTGAACAAAATTTAACTGCTTCAATGTTTGTTTACTTTTTCAAAACTGTTTTTTTTTTTTTAAAAAAAGCATCGGCACTCCATCTGTCCTGACATTTAACAGTAATGGGTCACCACAGATTTATTAGCAGATAGTATTTTTTGCAGTGGTGTATACTAAATATAAACATATAATTAACTGTATCATTTAAGAAATATTAAAAATGTATATAGTTAGAAAACAAATTCGAGGTAACTGTTTTGTTTTTGTTAAATGTTGTAGGTGATTATTCCTGCATGTATAACTGTGGCTACAATTTCGGTCCGTGTTCCTGCGACAGCTCCTGTCGGTACTATGGAACCTGCTGTCATGATTATTACGGTGAGAACAAAGTAGAATTTTTTTTTAATTAAGATTAAAAAGGAAAAGAGTTAGTGACAGGGTGAAATCTGCAGTAGTGTGGTACACTTTAGTAAAATGACACAAAGCTGATGTATATATTATAAATAATGTTAAATCTTTATCATTTTCCTTATAGATTACTGTGAATCCACAAATGTTCCAACAGAAACAACAACAGGTACATTTCCTCTGGAAAGATTAAACACTGAACATCTTTAATCCATGCCTAAATATTAACATCAGCATTATTAGCATTGGGAAAGACCCATTAGTAACTCAGTGAGGATGCAGTATGTGTGTACAATGTCCTGAACCTCAGTTTACAGTTAGAATGAACACTAATAAGAACACTGCTGTCTAATGTTAAGAACACAGTCGAACGTTGTGACAGTATATAATAAAGAGGTGGAATTAGTCAATATTCATAATGGTTGATCTGAAGATTATTAACTTATTTATAGATAGTCTTGCTCATTTCAAGCATGAAACTCGATTGTGTACTCTACTGGAAGATCATTTTGCATATCTGAAGTGTGTATTTTTAGGTAGAGGCAACATTGTCTTCCAAAAAAAGCTTGAAATTAGTGACTGTGTCTTGAAATAAGCTCTTAAAGATCTTATGTTTGTTATAGAATAATCTCAGAGTAGGAGATAAAAGCAAATTTTTCCTTTATTCAGGATATCTCCACTTGGTAAGATATGATTTTTGCAGTGTGGGGTTGTGCATTACTGTGAATGGTTACAGTTCAAGCTAATTGTTTTGCCTGCAAAATGTTAGTTTGTGGATTAACCTGTTTGCATAAATTTTTAATTTAATGTTATTTGATTGTAATAATCTTATTAGCAATAATTATGACTTTTGGTCTGTTGTAGCTGATTATTCCTGCAGGTATAACTGCGGCTACGATTTCGGTCTGTGTTCCTGCAACAGCTCCTGTCAGTACTCCGGAACCTGCTGTCATGATTATTACGGTGAGAACAAAGTAGAAGTTAAAAAGCATCTGGTTAATATAGGGTATACAGTATGTGTATTTTATGATTTTATTCATTCTAATAACATTTGTATTTATTCTAAAATGTA
Source organism: Synodontis membranacea (assembly GCA_025674565.1). Classification (NCBI taxonomy): domain Eukaryota; kingdom Metazoa; phylum Chordata; class Actinopteri; order Siluriformes; family Mochokidae; genus Synodontis; species Synodontis membranacea. The sequence continues at coordinate 24,917,396 of JAOVYU010000002.1, forward strand.
TTTTTTGTCAGTATGGTTTAAGTGATTTTAAGTCTCCTTCGTATTTTATTTCTTTTCTTTGGTGTTAGAGTGCACAGTTATAAACAATTAGTGATTTTATAATTAATCAGGGAAAGTAAAAAAATCGAGGAGTGTGCGACTGTTTTGAAGTGGTATATAAAAAAAGGATTTTGCATTTTCAATGTTAGAATATTTTAACCTTTTTTTTTTTAAATATCTTTCTTTTAGGTTACTGTGGCAACAGTACTGTAACACCAGGTAGAGTTCCTCTATAAACTTCTTGTGCTTTTGCACTTACTTTAATGCAAATTTACATTTTATCACTCTTTATAAACTGACTATGTCCTGACCACAGAAGAATTATTAGAATATTAATATTGAATATTAGCATATGGATGTCAGTTGGATTAGTGACAGTGAACAAGATTTAACCGTTTCAAAGTTTGTTTACTTTTTAAAACCTTTTGTGTGTTTAGGGAAATAGTATGAAAAATCTCACTTTAAATACACTCTATAAGAAAAACTGGTAATCATTATTATGTATGACACCACATGAATTCTGATTGGTCAGAAGGTGTTGATTAATCGTCTACCACAGCAGCTCTGACAGTAGGGCATCATACATGATAATTTCTATAGTAACAGCTCAGTCACAGGAGCTTGTATGAACTTGTTTTGGTGATGGTCTGAAGTTTTCTCCAGGGTAAGGAGACATTTATTTAATAAAACAGGTCAGAACAAAAGCTGTAATTTTTTCCAAAATCTTCAATACAGAGGACTTTACACTTAAATATGCAAATGAGCTGCATTTTCTGTTTTATTAAATTGAAGAATAAGATGAAAAAGAGAATAACAATAAGAATGAAAAGAGAATGTGGTGAAGGAACATCTGTTTAGAGATGCTAGAATGTAAGTGAGAACAGGAACTAACTTGTTTTACAGACATTTACCAAAAAGTGTAACATCAAAAATATCACAGAAAACACTGAAGGGGATCATATCATTTTGTTCTCAAGAGTGAAAATTAGCAAAATGGTGAACAGAACTGTTACTGAGGAGTATTAATTTAGAAATGTACTGATTTTTTTTTTAAATATTGTAGCGTTTTTGACATGCCGAACACAGTGGAGACAGGACAAGCTTTCTCTTTTTATAACCCAATGCAAATGGCTGGGCCAAAGTGTTTATTAGCCACCACAAACAGCATGGGAAAACACATTCACACACAACCAAAATGGCCCGAACCTGGCCGAGGCCGCTACACTGAGTCAACTGAGCCAGGAGGGTAAACACTAGAACCCCGCCTCCCTGGCATAGACTCCCACACAAACGGGGAGCAGGAGATGATGGTCCTAGCCATCACCCCGCCCACCGTTACAATATATTATGATGTTTTCTCAAATCAAATGATTAAACTTTCACATTTCTGTTGTGTTTATAATATTGATACAGTGATTAACTAAGAACTTGATTTTTTTTTCATGTGGAGGTTCATGTGGTGGAATTCTGAATCAGTCACAAGGGGAATTTTTCAGCCCCAGTTATCCCAGTAATTATCCCAATAATGCCCGCTGCACATGGAGCCTGCTGGCTGGAGAACTGCAGGTGGTTTGGTTAAACTTCACGTTTGTCGAGTAAGAAATCACATTCCTGTTTTTCACCTGCTGATAAATCACACCTGTTCTTGTTTAGATCTTTACAATTTAAGATTCTTTGTTTGTGGTTAGTCTCTAATGCTAGTCTCATTACACTCTGCTGAGCTGATTTTTGTTCTTTTGCTCTTCTTCAGTTTGGAGTCATGCTGTGACTCTATCCGAGTGTATGATGGTCCGAATGCTCAGGCTCCACTTTTGGGTTCTGTGACTGGAAATCAGAGAGCTTCATTCAACTCCAGCAGCAGATACATGACCGTCGTTTTCTCCACTGACGGCAGCGTGACTCGACGAGGGTTTCGGGCTGAATGGACTTTCAAGCGTACGTATTCGATCAACTCATCTATCCAATTATTCAGCACACAATGACCTGCTAATTTCATTGCTTCATGCTGTAAGGAATATCTGTGATGGTCCGAATAGAAATTCTTCATTTTTTGTTTATTTATATTAGTCATGTGATGTAATGTGACTCTCTCTCTCTATCTCTCTCTCTCACTCTCCCTCTCTCTCTCTCTCTGTGTGTGTGTGTGTGTATGTATACACAGATACTCCGATGTGTAAGGGACGATGTGGCAGCAGCTACAGCACATGTTCCTGTGAGAGTTCATGTGAACGATATGGAAGTTGCTGTCATGATTATTATGGTAACTAACATGATCATTTCTTCATTTTAAATAGTCTGTCTGCCTGTGTGTCTGTCTTTCAATGTTTCTGTCTTTCTCTCAATCTTCCTGTCCGCCTGTCTGAGTAGGCATTTGGGAGTTTGTGGTGTGAAATGTGTTTATTGTATTTATTTAATTTCTCAGATTACTGTTACTACATGCCATCAACTCCTGGACCAGGTGAGCTCTTTACCTTAACTAGGATCAGCATTTTACCTATTTTACAATTTCAATGTAACTAACTAATCAACTAACTAACTAGCACTAGCATGTGCCTTGTTTTTAAAACTCATAATTACCTTACAAGCATTTCTATTGTATCTTATATATATATATGTTTAATTTTATACTAGAATATTTATTATATTTGGAATAATTATTGGATATTTTAACGTAAATGTACTATGTATTTATTTTTTTTATATTTGTTAAAATATACCTTATTATGTACTTCATGCAGGTGTTTAAATTTTTTTATTGTAATTATTACTATTATAGTCTGGAATACATATCAGAGCAATGTGTTTCTGTGTGTGTGTGTGTGTGTGTGTGTGTGTGTGTGTGTGTGTGTGTGTGTGTGTGTTTATACACTACACAGCCTGTGGGGGGAGTCTGCATGACTCAGGCTCAATCTCCAGCCCTTATTACCCTGGTTATTACCATGACAACGCATATTGTGTTTGGCAACTCTCGGCTCCGGCAGGACAGACCATCTTCCTCTCATTCCATGACTTTGAGTCAGTCCATTTCCTAACACTTTTTTAGAATATCATCTGAAATATCACAAGAAATATTTACAATATCTTTTTCATTTATGTATAATAAATTCATAAATACTTTATGAATATTGCTGATATTCATATAAGCAATTTTTTATATTTTTTTGCGGAGTGAGTAAATATATTTCTATTAATCTGAATGTGCATTATGTTTATATTATTGCTTTGTTACAGTATTAATAATTGACCTTTAACACTGTTTAATCACATGAATATACTTTTCTGAAAGATTATCTATTTACACTTACTTATTTTTTTTCCAGTTTATATTTGATTAGTTTACCACTGCTATGTATTCTATACAAATTATAATAATTAAAATTTTAAAACAACAATATAAATATTAGAAATATTGTTTTAACATCGTTAAATGTTTTTCCAATATTAATATTTTTATTTACTTTAATTAAAAAGTGAAGTATTTCAGCAGAAAGCACATCCCACTGATATTTTTTTTAGATATTCCATATTTCACTGTTTTATTTTTAATATTTGCTTTACATTTTTATTAAATCTTATCTCTTTATTGATTTATCAATCTATACTTGTGTGTGTGCATGTAGTCTGGAACGCTGCTGCAGCTGTGATTATGTGAATGTGTATGATGGTCCGTCCACTGCATACCACTTGATAGGAACGCTCTGTCACAATAACACGACCCACCTAGAGTTCCAGTCATCCTCATCCTACCTGACCGTGCTGTTCAGGAGTGACTACTCTGGGGTCGGACGTGGCTTTAAAGCTTATTTCAGCTCCTCCCTCAATCAGAACACAGGTACAAAGTTCAGTATAAAACTGTTGTGCTGTTGTAACTTAGTCAACCTGGAAGTTGCAGCTGTAGGTCTGGAGTCTGGTTTGGAGATGTTTTCTGTATTAACCTGGGCTTTTCACATGCAAGTTTGATGATAATTACTTTATATAGAAAACAGAGTAATCAGGCCCCTGAGGTATGCAGCAGAAAAGCATTCTTTTTTTTTTTTTTTTGAGAAAAAAAGAGGGTAAATAGCATTTTCTTCTGAGTATGTTATGCTGCACTACTGAATGAGCAGAAGGTCACAAACCACTGCCTTTTTCTGTGTCACAGGAAGCACTTTCCTACGCCTTCCCTGGTTGGTAGCAGTCATATGATAGGAGAGTACTGTATTAAAAATTTAAAAAGGAATACTGAGCACTGCACACAATGAGCAAGGCATGAATTAAGCCAACTAACTGGAGTAAATGTCTAAACAATATTTGATGTTTTTTTTTATTTTTATTTTTTATCTTGTCTCGGTCTCACTTGGTCACATTTGGACCCAATATTGATTTGGTTAAAGGACCAGTCTTGACATGAACTTTGCTCCTGGTCTTGTACATGTCATAGACTTTATAATAAAAGACTTGAGTACAGTCATACAGACAGTTTTGTGTCTGGTGATATGTCCAAAATAACAATATTCCAAACAAGACAGATTATAT
>JAOVYU010000002.1:25004603-25024311 GCA_025674565.1 Synodontis membranacea
GTATGAGGTGAATCAGTATTTAGTGAATCAGTCTTTAGTGAATCAGTATGAGGTGAATCAGTATTTAGTGAATCAGTCTTTAGTGAATCAGTATGAGGTGAATCAGTATTTAGTGAATCAGTATTTAGTGAATCAGTCTTTAGTGAATCAATATGAGGTGAATCAGTATTTAGTGAATCAGTCTTTAGTGAATCAGTATAAGGTGAATCAATATAAAATGAATTTGTGTTTGAGTAATGAGTTTGAAGCAAATCGGTATAAACTGTACAAGATGAATCATTATCGTGAAAAGTGACTCGGTATAAGAATCGTAATGAAGTGTGTTTTATTCCACTATGTAATGCAGATTTATCATGCAACTTGCTAAAATTGCTTACACAAACACACTTACACACCTACATGAAGCATTATGGGTGTTATATCTCCTCTTATTCTGTGCTTAATGGATGAACAGAAGTGTTGATTTTAAGTGCTCCTCCTGCCTAGTGTAGGTTATGATGTCACAAATTTATTTATCAGTGATCAGACGACGTATTGGCAAGAAGCTCTCCCGTGCTAATAGTTCTGCGGTTATGACAAACAGTAGCAGGGCTCATGCAGATCAGCGCTAGCGGCATGTGAGCTCGCTGTGACACACCATGATTTAATTTGTCTGCGTGATTTAATTTGTCCGCTGTAAGTAAATGAGCACCATGTGAATTAGCCATGAGGGAATTTCTCAAGGTTAAATTACAGCACGGATCCCATCTGGTGGAGTGAAGGTTCATGTGCACAGCACAGCACAGCACAGCGCCTACACCCCGACACCCACACACCCACACACCCCCGTCTAATCCATCCAGGATAAATAAGAGCGAATATAGAGGAGACGACCCGAGGCTAGGTTCCCGAGAGCAGCTGTAATCTGTTCAGCCAAGGTTTCTGAGGGAGAAAAAAACACCCGAGATGGATGAATGACACCATGGGCCTCTAATTCTCCTCATCCAAACCACAATATGAAAAAAATTACAACAACAATGATGGCAAAAGTGCAAAAAGAATCGAGAAAGAAAGGAACAAAAATAAAATATTCAAATAGGTGAATAATACCTAGACACACACTTGTATTTCAAAGGTTGTCTGTTAAAAAAAACTGTAATATGACATGATAACCAGTGGCGGCGAATCAGTTTCAGCAGCATTGAAAAAACCCCGCCCATAAATCCCTTATTTACATACCATATGCATATGACACGCCCCCTTTTGAATTTTTTTAGATTAGAATTTTTTTAGAGTCAAATCATTTAAACCATCTTGCTCAGCTTTTAAATTATTTACACATCATTTGAAAAAATATGGATTATTTTTCCATACTAGTTGTCTGTCCTTTTTTAATAATAATCTCTTAATGACTGTTTTCTTGCTAGAGAAAGTTATGGAAGTTTCATTTCAAAATCAGGGTCAGTAGTGATGTGATTTAACTAGCTTTTTTATTTATTTATTTATTTCATTTTCGATCTGATTTAGCTGAAGTCAAATGTAATTTAAACTCCGTTTATAAATATAGCAGAAGAAATCAGTATAATTTTTTTATTTCATAGAACCAAAAAGGTCAGTCTAGCCAAAATGTGGCAATTTTTCGTGCATTTTAAATGCTAAAAATGTGACGTGTAATGACATAAAGCATTTCTGTATAGACTCCGCCTTCAGGTCATTGTTTCACCCTGCAGAAAAATAAAGTATTTAAACTACACAAAAATAAAGATCTGTTCCACGTTTATGCACTAAATGTTGTTAACACAAAGCTCGACACACATCCTGTGTTTTAGTAAGAGCTTCCTGATTATTAACATTATTTGCTAATTTTATTATTCTGACTATTTGATTATATTGATTCATATTTGATCCGACTCCTTTTATGTTTTGCCACGCCCACTTTTTTCCCCATAGCATTCAAAAATGTAAATGTTTAAACAGGTTTTTTAAGGAAGTAAAAGTTTATTATTTCTGTGACAGGCTGCTTTTAAAGTCTCACTAAGGCACATAATGGTTTCACTGGTGTATCACTGAGGTACATTTACAAAATTACAAAAATACAAAATCACTGACTGTGTGTTAATTTGTCGAATGAGATAATGAAACAATAAAAGCAGATCAGGTCCTGCTGGATGTGCGCTCGATGGATGTCTCTCTGTAACAGACGCCTATCTGAACCCTAACGAGTCGTAATATAATGACGGTGATCAGATCAAGCCTCTGAGTTTGGAGTAGATTACGTAACCTTGGTCATGATCCAAATCTCTCCATCTGCCTCATTACACTCGTTTAGTTTAACACCGCTACGCTAAGATCCATCCATCCACCCGTCTCCATCGTCCTTCCCCCCGGTTGGACGCGTGGCAGCTGTGTTTGGGCCGCTCGCTGTTCCTGCTCAGCTGCCTGTAATTACGGTGCTCGAGCTCGAGAGGGAGGATGAAACTGATGAAGCGCACGCTACAACGAGTGCTGCTCGCTTTCATCAAAGAGCTGCTACTCAAATTCAGATTAAAAAAAAAAAAAAAAAAAAATGGTTTAATATGATGAGAAAGACATGCTGAATGGGACATAGAGAGAAACAGAGAATAGATACTTGGTGTAATTTAGAATTTATTCTCTATCTCTCGTATGAAACAGGCCACACGGGCCACCAGGATTCATTTACTTTCATTTGTCCGGTGAACAGTTCTGCTCTCACACTTAATATAGCAGTTAACCACCACTACAATCCGAAGTGCTGTTAAACTCATTGTAGAGTGTGTGTGTGTGTGTGTGTGTGTGTGTGTGTGTGTGTGTGTGTGTGTGTCCATCTGCATGCTTTTACATGAATTTTGAACAAAAAAATGAAAGAAAATGTATAAGTGGTGGCTCTGAATATGAGAAGATTTAATAAAATGGAGACAGAAAATGATTACTGAAATATCTGCTGCTGTACAGTTTATAATCCTGCACTTAAATCAAGCTCTAGAGATGCAGATTCTGGATTCACCTGAGGACACTGCACATGACTCAAGCTCCAGAGCTAGATTCTCAGTTTTATATAAGAAAGATTCTAGATTCAACTTGGTCAGAGACTCTGTATTTGATTCTGGCTCTAGAGATATAGACTCTGTCCTCAACTCAGGCTCTAGAACAACAGACTCTGACCTCGGCTAGGTTTCTAGAGCTAGATCCTTTAATTTTTAACTTGGGCTCTAATGTTAGACACTCTGCGTTTGACTCAGGCTCTAAAGCAAGGGAAAGTGCAGTCAAATTGGGCTCTAGAGTGAGACACTATGCCCTTGGCTTGGGTTCTAGAGCAATATGCTGTGCATTCAATTCTGGCTCTAGAGTCAGAGACTCTGCACTCAACTTAGGCTTTACTCTTGACCCAGGCTCTAGAGATAGTGACAATGCATTTGACTTTTTCCTCTAGAGCTACAGACTCTTCCCTCATCTCAGACTCTAGAGCTACAGACTCTAAACTTGACTCAGTCTTTAAGGCTAGAGACTCTGCATTAGATGATAGATATCATGTTAGATGTTAGATATCCTTACCTCAAATAACAGTATAGAGACTCTGCTTTTAACTTGGGCTCTAGATATAGAAACTCTGCATTCAACTCAGGCTCTAGTGCTACAGACCCTAGTGCTACAGACCCTAGCGTCTTTGACTCAGACTCTAGAGTTAGAGCCTCTGATTTGACTCAGTCCAACAGTATTCAACATCACCATCTTTAAAATATAAACTTCAGCTGCCTTTTTCACAAATGTGTAAATAATTGCTAATAATCTTTTCTGACTTTAATTTATTCAAACCACATTCTAGAGTTATTGACTCTGTCCTTGATTTAGACTCTGGAGCTAAAGACTCTGCATTCAGCTCGTGCTCTAGATCTAAACAGTCTGAAATGATTTAGACTCTAGCCTCTGACCTCGACTTGCAGTCTGGAGCTAGAAACATTTGGGCTTTAGCTTGGGCTCTAGATCTAGAGACTCCACTCAGCTCATGAAACCTAACTCATTAGCAGCTCAGATAGCATATGCATAATATTGCATTTATTTAACCTCACGAGCTGCTAATAAAACTGCTTGAGTCCAGATCCTTAGCAGTGATGTGTTAATTATCCTCTTAAAACTTAGCAAAATAAAAAGCCGTGTCACAGCAGAGTCATTTAGAGTCACGATGCAGCTTTTCTGGGAGACGGATAAGAACACGCAAACACACTTTTACTATCATACAGTCAACAGAATCATAAAAGCCATATTGCATCTTCTTTCCTCTGCCTCCCAGTGGAAACAATAACACAGATCACACAATGAGGGAGTGAAACAACGCCATTTTAGCTCCTCTTAAGTCTTTTCCTGAACCATGTGAGGAACAGGAGCGAGAAAAGCACATCCAATATGCATGAGGTTCTCGGCAAACAAGGCCCAATAGTCTTATTGCTCTTAAATAAAACTCCTTCCACCCTCGCGCTGAGAGCTTTAATATTGCCTTAAATATTAAACGAGCCAGAACCGCGCGCCTCATCTATTTTTCATTTATTGGCTACAAATGTAAGAAGTCATCCATCTTAAATAAATTACTGACATTTTCATCTCAAATATAAAAAGGCTACACTTTATTCAGAAAGAGGGGGAAATAGATGGATTGCCCATCGAGCACACGTTTTTTTTCCCCGAGTGCACAGGAGAGGTTTATTTCCAAACAGCACATTTAAGAGCGAGTGAGAAAATGCTGAAAATAGGCCATAAAATAACCGAGGCTTCAGTGATGATTTGAGGGAAAGCTCTGAAAATGGATAAATATGCACTGAGTGATAGGATCTGTAAATAAAAAAAATGAAAGAAAGAAAGAAAGAAAGAAAGAAAGAAAGAAATCACAGCGCTGCCCCTCACGCGTGTCCATAAATAAATAAAAGTAAATATATAAATAAAATTAAGAATGAAGCACAGAAATTCAGCAGTATTGCGAGAGCCGTTGCTGGCTAAAGCTGAAATCGATTTCTTCAACTTGCTAGCGGGGGGAATAAATGTGAGGAGAATTAGCGCAGAAATATTTACAAATGGCGCCTGGGAATGGAAATCGTGGGGCGCTGAGGGGGCGACTTCATTACTCATTTAACACACAGCCGTAATTATATTGTGTTTGAATCGTATATTTCTGAAAGGTGAAATCGGTCACTGTATGCCCCAGGGCTCGCGCCGTGTAATTACCGCCTCGTATACAAATGGCCTTGCTAATGGGGGAGCAGCAGCAGCAGCAGCAGCGGAGGCTCAAGCAGCTAGCACGCTAAAGCCTGGTGTGACCCCAGCACAGGATTACTGTTCACCACAGGACAGAGAATCCCCTTTCACTCTTGGAGTCCAGCTTTAAACGGCTAATCTAGTGTCAGACTGCTAGCAGACAAATTCAGGATCTAGCATAGGAAATCTAGTGTACTAATAAAAGGGAACCAAAAGATCAAGGGGAAAATAAAAAGGTTATTTTTGTTTCAGCCATTCAAGCATCAAGTCGAATTTAAATGCTAGTACATTTAATCAAGACGTTCATCAGAAAGCTTGCAGTTAACCTTATTAATTTGACTAGCGTACTGAGCGCAAGAGCACAGCTAGCTTTAATTTTTCCCTCAAAACAAGCTAGCATGCTAGAGTGTTGCAGTTAACTTTATAACACACAACAGTCAATCATCGAAAATGATTAAGCTAGAACATCTACCCTAACATTCATCAAAATGCTGTCAATTAACGTGAACAGCTTTTATATCATGTTAGATTCTTTGGAACATTAGGAAGTTATTAGTGTGAGGCACTAGCCTTGCCACATGTTTTTGGACCCTTTTTTTCAAACTCCTGATATTTTGGTGAGAACATAGTCTTGTGATGTGTTTGGAAAGTTGCAGAGAATGGTGTTTGAGGCATTTCTTTGACCATTGTTCTGGTGAGAGCCCTTCAGTGTTTATTTCAATGAACTATGCTCTTGGAAGAATTTCTGAGATGTTTCTTCTAACAGCCAGGGCTCTTGATTCGAGTTTAGCACATTAATATAAAAGGTCATGTTCTGGGTGAGAGACTTGACTTGCAGTGCATTTACAATGTTTCTTCTGAGGGAAAACACTTCACTGCAGTTGGGATGGTTCTTCAAATGGCCAATGTTCTGGCAAGAACTCTGTATTTCTTTAAACAGCTGATTTTCTTGCTGTAAGTTTGGGACACCCCTTAAAATGCCCTTCTTTCTGGAAAAAAGAAGGATCGATGGAAGGAAGGATTTGGGATGTTTCTTCAAACAGATGATGTTCTGACAAGAACCCTTTTGGTGCATCTGAGACATTTCTTTAAATGCCCAATGGTCTTGTTGTGAGTTTAGGGCAGTTCTTCAAATGGGTGTAGTTCTGGTGAGAATCCTGTTTTGGGACAAAGGCTGGTTCTTCAAAATGCCTGACAAAATGGTGAGATGTTTTTTTTTCTAGTATATTTGAGACATCTCTTCAAATACGTGATGTTCTGCTTTTAGCTTGAACATTTCTTCAAAAGGACACATTCTGGTCCATACCCTGACTTGTGTTGTGTTTGTTTCTTCAATTGGCTGATGTTCTTGTGGAAATCCTGATCCTCTGATGAGAGCTCTGATGTTCCTGTGAGAAACCATGATGTTCTGGTTGAGAGCCCTGATGTTCTTGTGAGAAGATGTCTCTGGTTGAGAGCTGTGATGTTCTTGTGAGAAGCCTGATGCTCTTGTGAGAGCCCTGGTGTTCCTGTGAGAATCCTGATGCTCCTGGGAGAGCTGTGATGTTGTTGTGAGAACCCTGATGTTCTGGCGAGAACCTGCTGCAGCCCTGCAGGGCTTTTTGTGAGTCGTGTCTTTAGCTTGTAAAGTCTCTCATTAATCTCAGCTTGGCTCGCACTCGGACAGTTAATTATACACGCTAAAAGACTCGCTTCCAATTCAGCTGTCTGTAGTTTCGAATCTCATTCCAGTTCTGTCGCCTTTCTTCATCTCTGTCTGTCCCTTCTGCACTATGTCTTCTTCACACCACCCCTCTGTCTTTCTCTCCATCCCTCTCTCACTCTCTCTCTCTCTCTCTCTCTCTCTCTCTCTCAAGATGTTAGTACACTACAGGCAGGTTCTGCATAGTCAAGAGTAGAGTTTAACGTGTAGTGGGCGATTTGAGACAAGACCATAAATGAGATTACCTTGTTTGCCAGAGACAGTTAAGATGCTAACGGCTAATAACAAGAAGCAATTTTCAGTTATCAGTCAGAGGATTGAGTGTAGATATGAAAGCCGTCTGAATAAGACCACTGCTGTCTCTCTCTCTCTCTCTCTCTCTCTCTCTCTCATTCTCACTTCATTTGCTCTCATTGTCTCGCTTGCTCTTTCACTCACCCACACTACTTGGGTTCATAACTTCGGTCTCAACTCAATCGCTAACTCGCTGGCTCAGTGGTGGTCTTTAGAAAGAGAGAGAGAGAGAGAGAGAGAGAGAGAGAGAGAGAGAGAGAAGGTTAGCAGCTCATTACTTGGCTCTGATTGGGGCGAATGAGCGAGCTGGGCGATAATAAAGCTTGAATTTTTCAATATGGTTAAAAATGGGGGCCATGACAGCTCACGTTGGCCACCGAATTAGCAATATCATACATCATAAAATCTAATTAAACCGAACCAAATGAGCTCTCCCTCGCTCGCTCTCTCCATTAAATGAGGCGGAGCGGCCCGACTGAATTATTCACGCTGAAGGATTTTGCATTTATACAAAAATTGTGCACTTAATTGTCCATGCTATATTACAGATTTGGCCTTATGTTAACAATGAGCCCTAAGCACAGTTAGCGCTGAGGTACACGGACCCGCTCGACCACAGACGCTCACGACCGGAAAAGTGCGCAATCCGTCTCTCACACACAAGAAGGGAGGAAAATAAAGTGCACTCTTTAGTCACAGTTATTTAGGGCTCATAATTGGGTGTTTCATTGCTGACCTTTGACTTTACATGAGCTCCTCACTACTTATTAGAACATCGGGTAGAACCAGTCACTCGTTTATTGTCACTCTGCTCTGTGTCAAGTAGATTATTTTCCTATTTTAGCATGACCCAAAGTGTGTTATTCCTTATTTAATGAATACAGAATTCCAGAACAGTTTTAATGAAATGTGAATTCCTGCTATGTGTAAATGTGAAGCTGATGATTTTTCCACAAACACAACTTCCATAATTTGGAGCCGTGATCCTGGAGGAGAACACAAGAACGCAGAGACGGGTTTGTGGAGTTCCACGTCCATCAGGAGTGTTTATATTGATCATCAGTAAGACGATGATAAGACATATTTGGAGATTTTTAAAATGATTGCTATAAAATCTAAAGAGACAGCCGCGGGGGTGCACAGGGACACAAGCCACGGCTGAAGCAAGTGAAATCAGCAGCCTTGATCATCATCCATCACCATCACAGCGCGGCCTTCACCGGCCAACAACAACATGACGAATGATGTGGCGCGTGATTGAAATCTGACAGAATAACGCCATGGTTTTTTTATAATAATAATAATATCCCGCAGCGGAGGCGCGCGCTTCTCCATAAACACACATCCATCACGGCACGTAATGGCTGATCAGCGGGTTTAAGCCTGTGAAAAAAAATAAATAATCATGTCAACACGGATGACAAATACTGAGGCTGACAGAGCCACAAATCACTGCGCTGAAGAGTTTTAAAACTCAATATTGCAGTTGCACGAGCATCTGCGCCGCTCTCGTTAAAGAGTGCAATGTGATGGAGCGTGAACGCGCACGAACCGCCCCCGCACCCGCACGTGGACGCGCTCCAGCTCACTCTCTCACTCCCTCACTCACTTCTTTTTATTATCAGTGTATTGACAGCAACTATAATAAAGTGTGTGTGTGTGTGTGTGTGTGTGTGTGTGTGTGTGTGTGTGCGTGTGTGTGTGCTGAAACTGTCACAGTAAAGAAAGGTTAACTTGTCTTTCCCTTTCTCTTTAAGTATTTATAGCTTATTTTTATATTTATTTAATTAGATAAGTAATAGTAATAATAATTAGTACTGCCATGTTATCCAAAATGATTTTGCTCATTGAAACTTGGTGATTAAAATCATCTGGACTGAATTGTAGATTTTATTTTACAGGCTCGAATCTGAATTTCTACATTGAATACCGACATTTCGTATCTATTTAACTTATAAAATAGATATGAAATGTCGGTATTCGATGTAGAAATTCAGACTCAGACTAATATATTAAACTTAATAAGCTAAAATCTGTCGTGTCCTTGTATTCTGATAGCATTGCACACCTCAATGATTTTTCTTACATGACTCTTTTTAAGTTAACCCTGAGATTAGCTTCGCTGAAATACTAACAACACAATATTAACTCTCTCCTGTGATTGTTGCTAAGCAGAATGGTGTGTTTTCTGTTTCAGAAGCAATTTTTCTCCCGTCGTCTCTCTCATACACACCTGTGCACACACACACACACACACACACACGCGCGCACACACCTGTTAGTATTAGCATACACTACAGCTCGCCTGCTTCATTTTAGTGAAAAAATTTCCATAATGTACATCACTGGTTTTAAATTCTGTAACGCTGGTTTAAAAAAGATCTCAAACTGACCTCACACACACACACACACACACACCAGTAGTTAGCACAGTAATAGGCTTTTAGCTATGATTAGCCACTAGCCACAACGGTGCATGTTTTTAAAAGTGTTGTTATTAATATTAATGTTCAGCTTTGACTAAAAGGCACCATTACAGTCTCAGTGTGTGTGTGTGTGCGTGTGTGTGTGTGTGTGCTCATTATGTCCGACATAGAAAAGGGGTTTTAGCATCAGGGTCAAACATGGACACTAAACATCTCTGCATTTTATCTTTCTCACTGTAGATAATTGACATTCTCTGATTTTTAAAAAATAAAGTAATAAATCAGTTACATAAATGTCCTGTTAGCCTGATAGACTGTTAGCATTTTAGCAAGAACTGATTTTAGTTCAAAGTTAACAAAGGTGAATCATTTTCATATCAGTAATTGTGTTGATTACAGCAGTTAGCCTTCAGTAATGAGAACAGATCATGTTAGTTTTCTCTGTTGATGGTTTGACACTAACCTCGCTGATTAGCTCACATTGCTAGCCAGGCTATAAGGTAGTTTGTTTAACTAATGCTACTTTTTGAACTTGGTTCATTTGAGCTACAAAGTGTGAAAAATGGCCCGGAAATTGTGGGTTTTGTTAGCAGCAAGCTAGCCAGCTAGCAGAAGCGATCATGTTCATGTCCAAGGTTTGAGCGTTACTTGAGCCGCTGAGCCGTGAGTCACTGCTTTTTGGTAGCAAAGTAAACCTGTTTAGCACAATCATTTAATTTTGCTATCTTTTGTCTCTTGGTTAAAACTCTGGACCAGTGGATTGTTAGCATTGCATTGCTTTTAGCACTAATTAGCCAAAAAGCGGTACAGTGTGTTCTGATTGGCTGAGATAACTGAGTCAGCTGAGACTGGTTAAGAGACACAGTAATTAGCTCTGCGTGTTGGGCTACATTTATGCTATGCTAGCATTGCTAGCGTCTGAGTGAAATGTAGGTGCTGTAAAGTTTCAGTCTTTTCATTATCCTGGCTGATGCCATAAATTTCCTTCCTGCGCTACTTTTATGATGTCTGACAGGCGGTTCAGCCGCGCACCGTGTTCTTAGACCTTATTAAATATGAATAAAGCTCTTTAAATCCAAATAACGCTGTCTGTCCGGAACAGAATACGAGTTCACGGCGATAAATATTCCTGACAATGGAATTGGACAAAAAATGTAGATATTTCCTGGAAGATTAATCTGATCATGTGATGTTTTCAGAAATATTTTCTGATATCATGCGAGTATAAGCTTTAATGTTTACACTAATGCTAGTCAGTGTTTTAACACATTTACTCTAATAAACGCTGTGATGCTAGTTCTTGTTTTAGCATGTGTACCATGAATGATTTGAATCTTTGTATTTAGTATGTTTACTATAATGCTAGGTTGTGGTTTTGCATGCTCACAGTCATACTAGGTTATAGATTATATGCTTAATGCTAGGTTCTGGTGAGTATGATTACTCTAATGCTATTTGCGAGTTGTCTATAATACTAATACTCATGAGCTAGTATGCTTAATGCTGGTTTGTGTTTTAGCATGTCATAATGCTAGGTCACAGGTTAGCATCAATAATGTTAGTTTGTAGTTAGCAAAATCACTGTAAGGCTAGGTTAGCATGTTTAATGCTAGTTTTCGGTTAGTATGTTCATTATAACGCTAGTTCTTTTAGCCTGCTCAGTATAATGTTAATCAATCGAGTTGGTGTTTAGTCCTGCGTGTTTATCATGCTGATTCAGCAAAAATACCAGATGATTAGCCTGTTATTTTTTTTAAAGAAATTGTGAAAATATGTAGAATATAAAACTTTAGTCTTGTGTTCATAGTTGTGTGTTTTTTGTGTAAAGGTACAGGACGCCTCGGGTTATCAGAGGTCCTTGCTAGCACACTGATAGTGAATGTTAGCGCACTACAGTTAGCAATATTCAGAGCCAGCGAAGGTGTCATGAGAGACATTTAATTTCAGATTGAAAGAAGCGTCTCGCTGGAGATTTCTCCACTTTGCACAAGTCCTTTTTACGACACCGTTTATGGCTTCGGCACATTTTTATATCCAATAAGCTAGCGGGCAGGAAGTGTCCCTAACGTCAGGCTACGTCTCACTCCGAGGCTCCGACTCGTCCATTTTCCGCCTCAGAGAGAGACTAGATTTGTGTGACATTTCGTCACGAGGACATCAGGAGATAAAATGTCACTTTGGATAATGTGCTCGCCCTTAAGGTGTGAATTATATTTGCCTGATTTATAATCTGGAAATTAAGGACTCACTCATTTTCTAATTTAATTCCGTCTTCAATGGAAAAATGTTCACTCTGAGCTAAATTGGCGAATAATGTCGCTAATTCAGATGCAGATGAAATTTCCATTGGGCGCGTGTGATTGACGAGTCCCCAGTGGGCCGTTGCCGTAATAACGGAAGCGACGGAGGAAACGAGAGGAACGACAGATATTTCAGAGCCTCATCACCGCTGATTCACACCCATCATGCACTGGTTTAATAGCGCTGCTGCCCTTCGATCTCGTACCGAGCGCTCAGAACGCTGCGTCTCCACTTTCTGTTTTTTTTTTTTTTTTTAATGTTTCAGCTGCAAAATCGCCACAAAGAGAGAAATAGAGAGAGGTGATTTAATGAAGGGTAAATGTCAAGGTAATTACAGAGCAGCACAGGTTAAAAGCAACGTTAAATTCTCCGGCAGTGAAGTGACATTCTCCTCACACACACACACACACACACACACACACACACTCGTTTATTTCTAGGAGCGGAGTTCTGTGTCTCTGGATGAACTTTTTGTCCTCTCACTGCACAAAATCCCTCTAATTTATCAAACTTATTTAACAAAACAAATGTCTGTCGTTTCTGTTCATAACACACACTGACGTTAGCAAAGAGAAATTTAAATTCCAACTGCCAGTTTATAATCTTATTATATGACTCCGATGCTCTGAGATGCTGAATACTGAAATGATACACATCAGTATTCAGAGCTCTGATGTAACTACGGACTTTTCAGACGTTACGTGAGCATTACACACGCGGGGGCGGAGTTTGTCTAAAACAGGGGCATGATTCCGTTCTCAGTGTCAATCTCAGTTTGATGGAAGTACAATATGTCATGTTTTGTTTTCTGCAAATACACTCAAACGCACTCTGAAATGTCACTTGGGTGCAAAATTAAATACGTAAATATTACACTAATAATTAACTCATTAATGAGCACATTTTCTTCACAGCACAGCACATTGAATTAACACAAACCATTTAGTGTCTCATGGCTTTGGGAAGTTGTGCTTGAGTAACTGTTTGAGTAGAACAGAAATGAATAAATGAATAAAATGTGAAACAGCAGGCTGTGCTGGATCAAGTGCTATTCTATGCGCTGATGTATAATGAGTGTGTTGTTAAATTAAACCAGTGAATAATGTGATCATTACAACTAACACTGTTCATGCAGTAATGAACTGGTGATATTAGAGACTCCCAGGTTTACATCAACACTCGATATCTGTTTATATCTTCATTGAGATATTCATCTATTCAAGAAAACTCTGTCAGCCCTGGAGGTGTTAACGACACTCAGGGGCTGCAAAAAAACCCTGAATACTCTGAATATGAGGAACTTTCACCATATAAAAACTGATGGAACATTAGGGTCTTGTTTGTTCTTAAGGCATTTGTGCACCAAATGGCATTTCCTGGTGGCTGGTAACGATTGTTCAGAGTGTATATGTGCATGAATTTGTGAGAAAGTCATCCAGTATGTTTCTCTTTTTTAATCTACATTCACTTTCCGTAACAGATCCCAAACTCGCATTTCCTTTCACCTGCATATTCTTTTATTGGCATGCGTTCTTTATTTTATTTGTTTTCTTCTTTTCTTTCAGTCTTTCTGTACTCCATCAGCACACACACACACACACACACACACACACACAAACACAAAAGGTTCACCTATTCCAATTTCTAACTCTCACACTGAAGTGAGTGAGTGTTAATGTTAGATTAGGTGTGTGTGTGTGTGTGTGTGTGTGTGTGTGTGTGTGTGTGTGTGTGTTTATTGCAGTAATAATCATCACGCAGTCATGCCTGCACTCTGTGTGGAGCGTAATAGGCTCATAACACAGTAATCAGCTCTTTCATAAATATAGTTTATTTTATATATGAGAGTATTATTTACACAGACATGACCTTTGACCCTGTTACTATTAACCGAATTGTACAAAACAGGATTTTTCTAACAAAACTTATTTCCAGGTTCTCACTGACCTGAGGAACAGAATTATGGGATAATTTTTTTCTCTTCCCTGTGAAGAACACATTTGATTTGTCCAAAATAAGGAATGGGATGGACTTTTGTATCCCCATATACACAAGTGTTTGTCTTTTTTTGTGAGTATTTTAGATTGGCATAAATCCCACAGAGAGACGGCGTGGGTCAGCGGGACACAGCACGGCCGAGCTCGCCTTCCTCGCTCAAATTAATGCGATTAATTGTGGAACAAATTCGGCGCTAAACGAGCCGACTAATTTTTGCCCATTTTGTTGGCGACCAATTGAATTATTTATGTGGGAGAAAATGTGCCATATGCTGCCGACACATCCATCCATCGCTTGGCCAGTACAGAGAGAGAGAGAGAGAGACAGAGAGAGAGAGAGAGAGAGAGAGAGAGAGAGAGAGATACAGAGGCCTGTTAATCAGAGATAAATCAGAAATGGATAAAGGGGGGTTAATTACACTCAGTGGGCCTGAGGGAGAGAGAGAGAGACAGAAACAGAGTGAGACAGACAGAAAGGGAGAAAAAAGAAAGAGAGACACAGATTATGCCTGTTTATATGTCCATCTGTCTACTTATCAAGCTACTTAATTGTCTGTCTGTCTGTCTGCTGCTGCTGATTCATCTGTCTGTTTATGACTACCTACGTCTGACTGTCCTTCTTTTTGTCTACCTGTCTGCCAGTTGATAAATGTACCTGTCTATCTGTCTGTCTGTCTGTCTCTGGACCTGTATTATTCTGTTATATCACTGCTATTAAAAACCATACATCGCTACACTAGAAGAGAAGGAGCACCATCTAGTGGTATTCCCATATTGTCTAATATTTCCAGGGTTCTAGAGTTCCAGTGTACCATACTCCCAGGTTACTATACTCCCGGGTTACCATACTCCCAGGTTACTATACTCCCGGGTTACTATACTCCCGGGTTACTATACTCGCAGGGTCGTAGACTTACAGGGTCTCATATTCCCAGTGTCATTTAAAGACAATCTTGAGGTTAACCCTAACCCTATTCCCTATATGTCCAGGATCCTCTAATCCCAGAGTGTTACATTCCCAGGTTCCTAAATTTCAGGCTCCCATATTCCCAGGGTCTGATGTTCCCAGGGGCTTACATTCCTAAAAGCCCATATTATTGAAGTCCTGTATCCCAACGGTCCTAAATTTCAGGGTTCTATATTCCTAGAGTCCACAGTCTCGTATCCCAGTGTTCCATGTTCCTAAGGTTCTATATTCCAAAGGCATTATATTACCAGAGTGCAGCACTCACATTGTCCCATATTCCAACTGTCCTAAATTTCCACTGTTTCATATTCACCAGGCCCTATATTTTCAAGACTCTTTAATCCCAGGGTCCTAAATATAAGGATTCTCTTTTCCCAGGGTCCCGCAGGATGAGGATCACATATTTCATTGTCCCATATTTCCATAGCCTTATATTCTCAGATTCTGTCTCATATTCCCATTGTTCCATAATTACACAATCCTATATCTCATGATCAAATATTACAATGATCCAGTATTCCCACAATCCTAAAATCTCATGTCCTATATTCCCAGAGCACTCTATTATCAAGGTCCTTTATTCCCAGGGTCCCACATGGTGAGGGTCCGTAATTTCATTGTTCTATATTCCCATTATCCCAGATTCCCATAGTCCTATATTATCATTAAGGTCATATATTTCCCAGCATGGCGTTATCCAGGCACCCGTATTCCTTCAGCTGTGTTTCCTATTTTGTTTTAACTCCAACAGTCATTGCTGAGTAATTGATAAGAGGAAGCAGAAATTGAAATGTATGTAAATGCACAGACACATCAACGGCCATCTCTTCATGCATCCCACTGTTCTTAGTAAGTCCGAGTTAGACACCATTTCTAGGTAACTTACCGCTGTGTGTGGTTATTATTGGGTGTTTTGCATTTCCTGATGATAAACAAATTGAGATTGTACATGCAAACGCCGCTCATGCAGTACGCAATCGACGCATCAATGCCACAGACACACCAAATTATCCTGCAGACAAATGTTGTGTGAGCTAGTGCACTAACTAGTGTCAATGAGCAGAGATTAGGCTAAATATACATGTTCCCAGGCTGCCATATTCCCAGCGCCTTATAATCTCGGTTCCCTTCCCTAAGTGCCCTACATCCTCAGTTCCCTTTAGTCCAGGTGCCCTACATCCTCAGTTTCCTGTAGTCCAAGTACCCCATATTCCAGGTTCTCCTGCCTAGGATCCCAGTGATCTATATTCCCAGTTCCCTATGTTCCAAGTGCCCTATATTCCCACTTCTCTTTATTTTCTTAGTTCCCTATATTTCAGGGCCCTATGTTTCCAGTTCCCTTCAATATATTCTCAGTGCCCTATATTCTCTCTATATTCCTGTTTAGTGTACAGTGCTAAACTGGTGGCCATGAGTTTGCATTATCTGTTAGCTACATTAGCATTGGCAACATTAGGCAATTCCTGTGATATGAAAGTTTAATGATTGTGTTTCAATGCCTACCCAAAACCACACACACACACACACACACACACACACACACAAACAAACACACACTCACTAAGTTGAAGCTAATTGGCACATCAAACGAGCAGCTGTTAATTAGTGGTGTGAATAGAGGAGCTATAATAGCCGACTCACTGTTCACATTAGCATCATTATCTGTGTGTGTGTGTGTGTGTGTGTGTGTGTGTGTGTGTATGTATGTGTGTGTAAGGTCAGAGCCCTCTTACTAACACACTCCGCTGTGTAAAAGCCCACCTGCTGTGTGGATGTCGAGACCACTGCTGCTTTGTGTTTGTGTTTCTGTGTTTTGTCACTTTTGAGAGGGTATTTTACACACACACAAACACACACACACAAACACACACACACACAAACACACACACATACACACACACAATGAGAGAGAGAAAGAGAGACATTCTCATAAAACATCTCAGATGAAACATTATTATTATTATTATTATTATTATTATTATTATTATTATTATGTAAAAACTTAAACCAAGGTAAATCACATCATATATTTTACCCACCATCTTAATGTTAAATAAATGACATTAAAGTGAAACAAATTTCAGTTTTTTATGGAAAAAAGGAAAAAAAACACTATAACCAGGTTGCATAAGTATACGCACCCCGTAAATAATACTTTGTTAAAACACCTTTTGCTTGTAATTCAGAACTCAGTGTTTTTAGGTAAGAGTCTAATAATTTGCACAAATGCTCCAGATGTATTAGTTTTGAGAGAACTCGCTGTACACGGGCTTCCGTCAGGATTTAGATCCGGGCTCTGACTGCACCATTCCAAAATGAAAATGATCTTCTTCTTCTTCTTCATCTGAAGCTGTTCTTTTGTGGCTTTGGTTTTGTGCATCGGGTCATTATCGTGCTGGAAGGTGAAATCTTTCTTCATCTTCAGCTGTCTGACTGAGGCATGCAGGCTGTGTGAGAGATTAGATTGAGATTTGGAGCTTTCCGTGATCTCCTCTGACTTGACTAGATATCCAAATGATATTTGACCCATCATGCTTTACCATGGGAAATTAAACGGTCTTGATTTTACAACATCATATCTTTTAGAATTATGCCCAGAAAGTTCTAACTTTGTGTCATCAGACCTGAATGCTTTTTGCCACGTTTTGTAGTGATTTGGACTAGCCTGGATGTTTTTTTCCAGCAATTTTGGAGGGATGTCCTGTTCTTGGTGATCTACACTGGCTCATTTTCTCCGCTCGCCCATGACGGCCTTCGCTGTGTTCCATGGTAAATTCCTCTGTACCTGTCTCCTGATCTCTACATTTCGACAGTGAGATCCTGAACATGCTCTGTAAGCTTCAGCAGTCTGATGAAACTAAGATGTTCAGAAAATAATGGCTTACTTCTTACTTCAACATGAGTTTAAATGTGACTGGATAATTCAAAGCAGTCACATGACCCACAATAAATGGGTGCACATACTTATGCAACTAAGTAACTGTAAGGTACGGTAAGCTCGATAACATTAAAGGTGGAAAAAGATCTGACATGATTTATCTTTCACATGACAAAAATCTGAAGTTTAATAGGGAGTGTACTGTAAACATTTATGTCCACTGTATCTCTCCTGTAGCTCTACCTAACTCACGTTTATGACACGCATTATTATTATTATTATTATTATTATTATTATTATTATTATTATTATTATTATTATTATTGTTGTTGTTGTTAATAATAATTGCATACATTTCATCAATAAAACATCTCCTCTTAATCCGCAGCAATAAAAATTCAAAAGATATTACAGCTTAGCAAAATTCATGATGGCTCTAAGCTCCGCCCACTTTACAATCGCATCACGTCACGTATCACCTGAAAAGCATGTTTACTCACATACACGCTGCTGTGCAAAAGTCTTAGCACCCTCAGATTTTTTTTTTATACAAATTAGGTCCTTGTTGTAAATTGGTGTCTTTATTTTATCAGCATTTTTTTACATATGTATGTTCTGTCAATTTTTTTTTTTTACATTCAGAACAAAAATTATACTTTCTCACTCATCCATGATCATGGATGCAGATGAACTTCTGCATTGTAGACCACAGGGAATAATTTCTAAACTTTTCCTGTCTTTAATATGACCTATAACTTGTACAATTCAATTAAAAACAAACAAATCTGTCAGGAGAAAAAATGGTTGCATAAGTATACTCTCCCTTAAAAGCCATGAACCAAACCAAAAGCCCTGGTTCACAGAGAGCTTACAAAGCATCAAAGGGAGCTAATTGTTGAAAGGTATCGGTCAGGAAAAGGGTACAAAAACATTTCCACAGCATTAGATACACCATGGAACACAGTGAAGACTGTCATCAAAAATGGAGAAAATATGGGACAGCGGTGACCTGGAAAAGAACTGGACGTTCCTCCAAAGTTGATGAAAAGACTTAGAGACCTACAGCAACACTGAAGGAGCTGCAGGAATTTCTGGAAGGTACTGGTTGTGCATTACATGTGAGAACATTCACCTGTATTCTCCATATGTCTGGACTATGCTGTCGGGCTGCAAGAAAGAAGTTTTTACTTACAAAGAAAGACATCCAGGCCTGGATAAAATTAACAAATAAAAAAATGCATCGAGTCTCCCAAAAGCATGTGGGAAAATGTGTTATGGTACAGTATGATGAGACCAAGGTTGAACTTTTTGGCCATAATTCCAAAAGGTACGTTTGGTACAAAAACAACACTTTGCATCACCAGAAGAACATCATACCCAGGGTGAAGCATGGTGGTGGTGGCAGTATCATTCTTCGGGTTGCTTTTCTTTAGCTGGAACTGGGGTTTTAGTCAAGGCAGAGGGAAGGCAGAACAGTTCCAAATTCCAGCCTCTTTTGTCCCAAAACTTTCGGTTGTCTGCTGGAAAGCTGAAGATGAAGAAGAATGCTGAAATTAAATCAAAAGGTGCTTCAAAAACGTATTAGTTTAAGGGTGTGTATACTTATGCAACCAGCTTTTTTTTTTTCTTCAAAAATGTTTCATATTTGTTTGTTTTTTATTTGAATTGAACAGGTTAGGTCACATTAAAGGTGGGAAAAGTTTTGAAATTATTTATTGTGGTCTCCTTTTTTACATGAATATGGCATTTTAACAGGGGTGTGTATACTTTATTTTCACAGTAGATTGATAAAAATATATTTATACAAAATATTTAACACTGAATATACTTAAATATTTTAATCTGAAAATGAGGCGAAAAATATCTAAGCAACCGTTAAAAATTTTTTTCAACTATATA